>NCQV01122274.1:0-16456 GCA_002740545.1 Lophocereus schottii
CTCAGTTAGAGACCGAAGAGCTTCGGTCTCTAACTGGGCGCTTTCTTGTAGTGGGCTTTGCCCACCTTGATTTTTGCTCATCATGTCTATAAGTTGAACAAGTCTTTATATGGGTTAAAACAGGCACTTTGTGCCTGGTTTCACAAGTTCTGTAGTTTCTTTCTCCCCTAGGGATTCATTTGCAGTCATATTGATACTTCAGTGTTCATTATTATTGCATCTATAGCCACACTTGGTGTCACTCTTTATGTGGATAACAACATTTTCACTGGGAGCTCACCTGCACTTCTTCACCACATCATTTATCTTCTATCTTTCAATTTCCAGTGAAGGATCTTGGTGACCTTCGTTATTTCCTAAAAGTTCAGGTTACGCAGACCTCGAATACTATTTTCCTTTTTGAATAAAAATACATCTCTAATCTTCTCGCAAAATGTAGCCTCCCCAAATCTAAGCCACATCACACATCACTTTCTTTTAAGACTTCATGCTCACTTATTGATGTCAATTGTTATATGATCCCATTGAGCACGTACTACGGTTGGCACTCTTCAATACCTTTTATTAACTAGGCTATATATTTCTCATCTTATTATTGTGATGTCCCAATTTATGCATGTCTTTATAGCGGTAAACCCCTTTCTGCTATGCATTGTTTTTGTCATTGTCTGCAGGGTACCTCCACTCATGGCCTTACATTTGTAATGTTTGCACACTCTGATGGTGACTTGGCAGGCGGTCATGATAGCTCGCACTCAACACTCTATTCTGGGTCCTCATCTTGTTCTCTAGTCATCTAAGAAGTAATCATGTATGCAAGTGATCATCTACCAAAGATGAGTATCGTGTGTTCTTTACACAGTTGTTGAGACACTTTGGCTTTGACATTTATTAGCATAATGGATATTTTTCTACGCTATTTAAATTCTTGTTGGTGATATCTCTACCACTCACATTGCTATGAACCCCATTCTGCATTGTCGAAGCAAAAACATCAATCACCACGTTGTTCGTGAGTGTGCATGTATCCCATCATGATTTAATTGTTCATTAGATTCCCTCACATCTTCAACATGCTAGCATGTTTACCAAGGCTTCACCTGTACGACATTTTTTTTGTTATTGAAATCCAAGGCTTTGCTAGTACAACATTTTTTCTTATTCAAATCCAATTTATATGTGGATATTTCCATCCAGATTAAGGGACTGTAATAATGGATACTACGAGTTATTATTGTGATCTTGTGTTATCTTAACAATTATATATATACAAATGTAGCAAAAATTGACTCCACCCGAGAACCCGGCCTGAACCCGTTCGGAGATTTTGGATTTTGAGCACAATTTTCTCAACTCAAACTCGAAATAAACCGAACCTAAAAAACCTGCAAATTAGCGGGTCAAACCCGACTCGAACCCAAAGTCACCCACTTAACCTGAACATTATATCCTTGTTTTTGAATTATCTTTTATGTATCGAAAAAATTATCTTTTGAATCATCGAGTTTAGGGCAAATAATTCTCCTAACCACAATTTTTGATAAATATTTTCGATTCCATCCAATTTTAGGTAAACATTTGTTGGGACCAAACTTGACCAAACTTATCCTTTTAAATTATGCCAAGTGCCCTAAATTTTTCATATTTGCATATTTAACCCCAATCCTTAAAAATTTACTTTGAAAATTTTAATTTTGTGCTTGTGAAATTTCTCTTATAAATATTATTAGAGATCCCCTTTCATATGGTATTAGAGCCACGTGGCCAAAAATAATTAAGATAATTAAGTTAATTAACTGTGTTTAATACTTGAATCACAACCTACTTGCCCTACTCATAATTATTCACATATTGTTCACTCATCAAAAGTAACCACTTCAGTACCATCTAAATTAAACTATATCACTTATATGGTTTTAGAATTAAAAGTAGAATTAGTAAAAATTAAGACTGAAGTTAAGGAGAGATTTCGAAGCAATTATCTGTAATACATCTTTTCTTTAGTTAACGAGATTAAACATAGTGAAAAATCTACTTTAAGTATTAGTACTCCATTTCAGTGTAAATACGCTTTCCAAAACCCAAAAACCCATTTCCCTTGCATGATATAAAAATTCAAAAAGAAGTATGAGAAAAATCAACTAAAAATCATCTAAAAAGGCAAAAAAAGAAGAATAGGGTGGAGTATAAGCAGTATAATCTTGAAAAATTATAAAATATATTTGATAACGAACAAAATCTAGAAGAATTAAATAAAACCATGGGCACAATAGTTGATAAACAAGATGTATTATTTAACTATAATAAAAAAACAAATAATATCTAGTTAAAAGAAGAAATATATCAGTAGATGGACCTATTAAACCAGAGGATCTTAATGTTGTACTTTTAGAAGAAGTTAGAAAGAAACTGGATAGAAAATATGAAAAAATGGTATTTAATGATGAAATCAATGAGATTGAAGAAGAACTTAACATAAATGAAATCGAGTCCAATCTAGTCAACAATGTCGTTCCTAAACCTTAAGAATTTGGTGAACCTTCTACAAGAAATACTCATTTTATAAGACATAGACACGTTCCAGCAGATCACACAACTAACTTTTCTTTTGAATTTATCCCAAGAAAAACCCCGACCTTTGAAAAAATTGGCTTTATTTCAATTAGCTAAATAAAATACATCTTAAATATTGATGGAGCTCATAATAAGGAAGAAATATTTGAGCATTGGAAGACGAATGAGTCGTGTCTTAAATTTAAACACCATTTGGACTGCAGGGAACTTCTTAAATTATATCGAGCATAGCTTTTCTAGCAATGTAGTCGATTAGTATGATTCATTACATGAGGATGGTAAAAATGCACTAAGAATGATGGAAACACCATCTGTAATGTTTAAAAATTTATGTAAGGCCATCGAAACTGAGTTTAAGGGAGCGAAACTTGACTTCAAAGAAAAAGATGGAGAATGGCAAAGAAAGATTAATTACATAAAGCTTTGGGACATGAGATATCTGGAAAATTATATTGTTGAATTTAGTCAATATTATTACAAAATTGGGCATAATGAAACCAATATTAGTATGTTCTATGATAAATTAACATATCTGATAAATTTCATGATTAATAAAAAGTAAATTGCATGGCTTGAAAAAGCAGATGTCATTGACACCCTTGGTATAAGAATCTCTTATACAATAAAATGGGTCAATGATCAATGCCTTGATCTCCAAAAATAAAAGAAAATGAAGAAACAGTTTCTAGCCTATTGGGATTCTCCTCACCAATGGAGAAAGGAATCTAAGAGAAGAACAAAAAGAAAGTTTTATAAGAAAAACAGCTTTAACAAGCAAAGAGGAGAGCAATATAAAAGAAAATATTATAACAAGCTAAGCCCTAAAATACAAAAATTTTTTAGAAAAAGTCTAGAATATTTTGAACTTGGCAAAAATTAGAAGAATAACAAGCTTATTGAAATTTTGTGTACTCTAGAATATTTTGAACTTGGTGAGGAAGAAGCCCTAGATCTAGCCCTGAAAAACAATATTTGAATTGTTGAGATTGTATTGGAAGATTAATATGAAGAATGTGATTATGAAAAAACTAGTTATATGATGGAAAGTAGTTCAATTAGTCTTGATGATCTTCAAAAAGAAGAATTTATTGTAGACAGTGCGAATGAAGATATCAAAGTTGATCGAGTCCTTCCTATAATTCAGAAAAATATGATCTACAAAAAATTCATCTTTCAATTGAAGAGCAAGTACATATGCGAAATAATGGATGGAGATTTAGAAATAAAAGATTGTGAGTATGGGAGAAGTTAATCTCATTAATTGGAAAAATATCCTTAAGCATAACAAAGATAGAAAGTATAGATGTATCCATGTTGGAAATGTCCAACTGCAAATTACTCCTTTGCAGTATTATGGCAAATATATTAATCTTTATGCTTTACTCTATAATATTAGGCATACCAAATTTAATAATCAAATTATCATAGAGATTAAGACCAATTTATGTAATAGATTAGTAGGATTCAATTGCTGACATAGATATTATGTAAGCCTAAAAGATAAATCTGCCAAAAACTTTCTATCCCTTAAGATAAAAACAATTGGCATGGACATGAAAACAAGAGAATACCCACGAACTATATTTTGAAAGATAATACTATAGATCCAAAGACTAAGACAGCGATGATAGAGCAGAGAAGTTTAAAAGTCCCACTCATATGCAAAAAATCCAAAGGATAAAATCCAATCCTTAGGAGATAAATATTAATAGGTTGTGGATATCGAGCTTTGTTAATCCCATAAAAATTAATAAGAAAAATGTAATAAAAATTCATAAGAATGGAAAAATTACTATAAGACCCCAATTATTAAGAAGTATGAGTGTAAGATCAGAACATGGACAAGGGTCTTCATTGGCTAAAGAAGAGCTCAAAGATGATGATACAATCAGTATGACCAATGAAATGAGTAGAATGAGTTTTAAACCCGCAAGACACAGTGTAGACTGAAGTATGAGTCTAGATTAAATAAAAAAGTCATTGGGTACAAAATTAGAACTGTTAGTGAGCTAATATATAAAATGAATTAGTCAAAAATATGACTATGGAAATATGCTATGAAGCCACAAACACAAATTTTAATAGCATCTATGTCCCAATAAATGTATGTTTAGAGGGTTATAATATATATAAATTGTGTACCTACATAGATAGTGGTTGTTCTGTCTATTTTGAAAAAACATCTTTATTTCTAGAATTTATGTGGAAAAAAACTAAGAATCCTTTACAAGTAAGGATAGCTGATAATAGCATAATAAGCCACAATGAAGTTATGGAAGGGTTATCCATAAAAATAAGAGGAGTCCAATACATTATACTAGGTTATGCGCTACTGATTAACCCCCTCATGATATGATTATTGGAAATAATTTTCAGAGGCTATATGCTCCATGCACACAGACCATAAACTAAATAATATTCACAATAAATGGTCACTCAGTCCCTATTGATAAATTAAATAAAGCTTACACTTATCAGAAGGATGAGTTTATACGCAGCCAGCATGGTGAGAAGGTAATACCTGTATAAGGTGAAATAGCACTAACAATCTCACTACTTGAGCTATCCATTAAAGAGCAGATTGCGAACAACAAGAGCAATTATGCAAAGAACTCTACTCTGACAATCCTCTTAAATTTTGGGATAAAGACAAGACCCTTTGCAAAAATCACTTTGTTAAATCCTAACATTATTATTCGAGTAAAAGAAATGGCGTACATACACCAAGATATCCAAGAATTTGATAAACAAATCGAAGAGCTATTAGATAAATGGTTAATCAAGAATAGTAAGTGATTGGGAAAAATCCGATTTTCCTAAATGGGCCCATCCAAGTTAGACCCGTAGACAAGGACCATACCTTGGATAATGGGCCCTAGGACGCAACCCTAGGGGCTCCTCCTAGGGCCCTTCCATGCCGAGATTGGTGACCCATGCGGGTGTTCCAGAAAAGATTACTATTTTACCCCTTTGCCTAAGGGACTATAAATAGTCACCTACACTCCTCGGAAAAGGGGTTGGCAGTCTGATACATTGAACTCATATTGCATTCTCTTTCTTTTGACCTTTGACTTGGACCTCGGCTGACTTGACCGTCGGAGTGGCATTCCCAGGCCTACAACCCGGGCGTGCCCTTTTTGTAAGTTGGGCCATTTGGAGAAGAGGACATCAGGTGTTGCGCACAAGCTGTTGGATAAATTCGTTCTTTCGTTCCACGTCATCGTCAACAGTACCTCAGAAAAATCCTTCGGAATCAGATTGGCACCGTCTGTGGGGAAAGAGCGGTAGTGATGGTGGTAAGCGAAGCAACACGAGCACGGACTCGCCAGGACAAGGTCCCCGCAGTTAATACCTCTGCGCCTCCTGAGGTGCAGGACGCCTCGAAGAGTTCGTTGGCAAATCCCCGATCAGCTAGCCCACCTCTTCCTGAGAGAGAAGCGTACCTCACGGTGAACACCCTGAAAAACTTTATGTCCACCATGATGGACACTATCAGCCGGCAGGTCTCAGAACAAGTTAAAAGGGCTATGGAGGCTGCTAACTCGGCCAGGCCGCTTCCTCATTTTGATTACGTACCTACTCACGGAGGCGAGCCTTCTCACCGGAAGGAGCGAGTACTATCTTCCTGTTACATAGACCGAGAGCGGGAGATATCTCGGTCAAACCGAAGCGGTCTGCCCTATATAGAGCAGCAAGGGCGAAGCGCGGCAGCAAGACCTAGTGGTCATCTCACGCAGGGGGCAACGGCCAAATCTGCAACTACTTCCACTCCCTATGTAACTCATTCCAAGCGAACCGCCTGGCTCGAGGAACAAGAGCATATTTCCAAGCCTCAGGTGGAAATCGCGGGCAGGCGTTGGCTCAGCCCAGAACGCCGTACCCATCGTAACCGCACACGAAGCCCTCCGCAGGAGATCCAATATCAGGGGCCGCGCTGAGGGGACCAATCGCCTGCAAGAGCTTCGAGGCACAACCGGGAGAGGAGGGCTCCTTCTGTTGTTGAGGTGGAGCACCATCCTAAAACCTCCATCAAGGTGTCGGGAATAGCCGCTCAGCCGACTGCTCGTCCCTTCTCCACCCCATTCAGCACAGAAATCGACAATGTTCTGCGCCACGGGAAAGTTATGATGCCCACGGTAGACCTTTATGATGGGACGGCAGATCTTGAAGAGCATCCGGGGGTCTATAAAGCGCGGATGTATGTACAGGACGTAGATGATGCCGATTATTGCCGCTATTTTCTTGCTACCCTGAAGGGAGTGGCGCAATCATGGTTTAATGATCTGCCCTCAAGAAGTGTCACTTGTTTCTAGGACCTGGCTAATAAATTTGTTAGCCAATTCATCGCCAGTCGGAAGAAAAGAAGGACTGGTATCCACCTGTCCAAAATCAAGCAGGGGTCAGAAGAGTCCCTCGCCGAATTTGTTAAGCGCTTCCATCAGGAGGCAGTATTGATTCCAAACCTGGAAGACGGGGTAGCTTACACCTCTTTCTTGAGCGGTCTCAGAAGCGGCCATTTCAAGTTCTCCTTGGCTGAACAGAAGGAGACCACATTGGCTGAGGCCCTGAGGAAGGCCACGGATTTCATTTGCGCCACAGAGATCTGCGTGGACAATTCCAATGCCCCGAAGAAGGCTAGGATCCCAGGGGATAAGAATCTCAATCATGATGACAGGAATCCCGACCCCCAAGAAAGGATGCCACAGTTCGAGGCAATTGACCCTCGGTTTACTACCGACTCCAGAAGCATCCTCATGGAGGTTAGGGGACATCCCATGCTCCGAAGACCACCACCCAGGACCGCACCCCTGAAGCCATAGAATACCAGGAAATACTGCGAGTTTCATGAACAGGGTGGACATATCACTACTGAGTGCCGAGAGCTGAAGAAAGCCCTTCATGAATTGGCAGGCAAGGGTCAGATCGATCGATTTTTAAAGAGAGGACCCTGGTTCCTTCGATGAGAACAGGAGCCCGCACAACCCCAGCCGTGGGATGAGGAATGTTCGATGGAAGTTATGGCTATAATTGCTGGGAGTTGTACGGAAGGGATGACCCGATCAGCTTGGAAAGCTCAGTTCAGAAGTGCACAGCTGATACATACCATTGAGCAAGAATCCCGCACAACGGTTCCCACAATGGTGTTTGGTGGAAAGGAAGCCCCACGATTTGCCTCTCCACACAATGATCTCTTAGTCGTTGAGATGAAGATAGCAAGTGCAATTGTACGATGAATTCTTATCGACATGGGTAGTTCTGTTGACATTATAATCTGGGACTGCTTGAAGAAACTCACACACCCCGGACGTGACATCGTCCCCTTGGTGCACCCCATCTTGGGCTTTGGCGGGCAGGAGGTGAATCCCACTGGGATGATTCGCCTCCCTGTACGCTTTGGTGAGAAGCTCAAATCTAAGAACCTAGAGGTGGACTTCTTGGTTGTTAATGTGCCCACGGCCTACAATATGATCCTAGGACGTCCAACCCTTCACAAGGTGAAAGCCGTCATCACCTCATACCTTCTCCAGCTCCAATTCGAGGCTGATGACGGTAGCATTGGTGAACTACATGGGGACTAGCGGATGGCCCAGGAGTGTTACTTGGTGAGTATCAGACCCCTGGTGGAGTGAACGAATGAGCACGGGCCTGACGGGCCGGCCTAGGCGGATAAGCGTGCAAGGGCAGGACCAGCCATCATGGTCCCAAAAACCTTGGTCATCCACACCCTCACCTCAACAGAACCCTCACGGCCTCGAGCGGAGGCCACGGGTGATGTGGAGTAAGTTTCACTTGAAGAAGAACGACCAGAGCGCACAGTTCAGCGGGATTAAGATATCACGATCCTTGATCGGCAATCACTGCTCTCCCTCCTACGGGAGTATAAATATGTCTTCGCGTTTGGACAGGAGGAAATGCCCGGTATCCCCCCAATTGTTATGGAACACCGGCTGAACGTGGACCCTCATCACAGGCTGCTCATCCAAAAGAAGCGTCATATGGGCCCGGAAAGAGTGGCCGCTGCCAATGCTAAAGTACAGAAGGTGCTAGAAGCTAGGTTCATTTGAGAATGCCAATATCCTGAATGGATCTCGAATGTGGTGTCAGTGAACAAACCTAACAGGACTTGGAGAATGTGCGTGGATTTCACAGATTTGAACAAGGCCTGCCTGAAGGATAGCTACTTGTTGTTGAAAATTCACAAGTTGATGGATGCCACGGCCGGACATGCCTCATTGAGTTTCATGGACGCTTTCTCCGGGTACCACCAGATGCCCCTCTACCCAGAAGATCAGGAAAAGACTGCGTTCATCACGAACCACGGCCTCCCCTGTTATAAAATGATGCCCTTTGGATTAAAGAACGTAAGGGCCACTTACAAGCGCTTGGTTAACAAACTATTCGAACCCCTCATTGGCAAGACTATAGAAGTCTACGTCGACGACATGATAGTAAAAAGCAAGACCGATAGGGATCATGGCTATGATTTGAGGAAGGAGTTCGATATACTATGGGCCTTCGGTATGAAACTTAACCCCAAGAAGTGCATATTTGGGGTACGATTGAGCAAATTTCTTGGGTTCATGATCAGCAGCTGTGGAATCGAAGCTAACCTAGACAAGATCCAGGCCGTCCTTGACATAAAGCCTCCACAGAGTGTAAGAGAAGTGCAACGCCTAATCGGCTGCATAGCCACCTTGGGCCGATTTATGTCCCGATCTGCAGACAAATGTCAGCCGTTCTTCTGCGTCTTACGACAGTGGGCCAACTTCAATTGGGACCAGCAGGCTGACGAGGCTTTCCAAGCCTTGAAGACCTACCTGGCTCAGCTACCGAAAATCGCCAGCCCCTTGGAAGCGGAAATTCTGGTCCTGTATTTGGCTATTTTAGAGCATGCAGTCAGCACTGTTCTAGCAGTGGAAAGGGAAAAGGAGCAGGTCCCTGTGCACTACGTAAGTCACGCCTTGGCGGGGCAGAAGTGAACTATCCTCTTATAGAGAAGTTTACCTATGCCATAGTGATGGCCAGTCGGAAGCTAAGGCCTTACTTTGAGGCTCACATGATCCTGGTCCTAACCGATCAGCCCTTGAAGAATGTCCCTCATAAGTTAGATGCCTCAGTGCAGCTCTTGAAATAGGCCGTCAAACTGTCACGCTACGACTTGGCCTTTGAACCACGGCGGGCCATCAAAGCCAAGGCGTTAGTTGACGTTTTGGCCGAGAATACAATATCAGCCGAGGAAAGTGACTTGCACCCGCGGCCCTGGAACCTGTATGTGGATGGCTCGTCCACAAAGGACGGGAGTAGGGCCAACCTTATCATTGAAAGTCCCACCGAGGCATGGTATGAGCACACTTTGAAGTTCATGTTCAAAGTGTCCAATAATGAAGCAGAATACAAAGCCCTCATCATAAGGATAGAGCTATGTTATACCACGAGGGTAGATTCTGTCCATGCCTTCTCTGACTCCCAGTAAGTCATTAGCCAGCTCAATGACGCATATGAAGCAAAGGACGACATATGTTCGGCGGGTACAGGAGGTGACCAAGTTACTAAAGAACTTTGCAATCACACACATCCCTCACTCAGAGAACTGACAGGCTGATGCCCTATCTAAACTAGCTAGCTCATCCGATGACGGGAACCCCAAAAACATTCAGTGGGAGACCCTGACGGAGAGGAGCATCGATCTACATGAAGTGTTGTGGTTAGACAGATGCTCGACATGGATGGATCCTATCCGCGCATATCTCACTGACGGTACCCTTCCCCTGGATCCAAAAGAAGCCAATAGAGTGAAGAAGAGGTCGAACTAGTTTATCCTATACGATGGGATCTTATACAAGAGATCTTTCGCTCGGCCCCTCCTATGTTGTATGACCCCGGAAGACGGAAAAAAGATACTGGAAGAGCTGCACAAAGGCGTTTGCAGCACACATGCCGGAGGCTGCGCCCTAGCTATTACGGCCATTTGAACTGGCTACTACTAGCCCAGCTTATGGGAGTATGCCAAGACACTAGTGCGGACCTATGATAAATACCAGAAGTTTACCCCCATCCAACGAGTCCCCTCTGCCCCCATGATGCCAATCGTCAGGCCCCTGCCGTTCGCCACATAGTGAATGGATATCCTCGGCCCTTTCCCCAAAGCTACGGGGCAGCGTAAGTACCTTTTTATGACGGTCGACTACTTTACAAAATGGATAAAGGCCAGGGTTGTAGCCTCTATAACCACCGCTGAAGTGCGACGGTTCACTTGGCAGAACATCATCACGCGCTTCGGCATCCCTCATGCCATCATCTTTGATAACGGCAGGCAGTTCAACACCAGTAGGTTCACGGACTATCTCAGCAGCTTGGGCTGCCAAGGTCGGTTCATCGCTGTGGCTCACCCTCAGACCAACGGTCAAGCAAAGGCGGCCAACAAGTCTATCCTCCATGGCCTACAGAAGAAACTTGACGACACAAAGAGAAAATGGGTGGAAGAACTACATGGCGTCTTATGGTCCCTCCGCACCACTGAGAAAACCACTACTGGCGAAACCCCTTTCATGTTAACTTATAGGTCTAAGGCTGTTCTACCCATAGAGATCACCCCTCCACACTTATCGGTTGACAACTTTCCCAGAAAAGTTGAACAATGCAGCCCGAAAGGAGGAGTTTATTAATTCCATTTTTCTGCTATTCCCATAGAAGCAGTAGTTGAAGTAGTGGCATTTCCAATATCAATAAAAGTAGAAGCTCTGAGAAGTTCTCGACCTCCTCCCCTCCATCCATGACGACGCTCTCCTTTGAGAAGCCCTCTATAAACTCTGCATTGCACGCCTACACAATCGTTCAGTGCGGTTGCAACCGATTTATATGGGCGACTTCGTTCTCCGGTGCATGGAGGCCATAGCTCGTATGGGGGAACATGGAAAACTCACTGCCAATTAGGAAAGTCCATACAAAGTTGCTTCTCAAGTCCGTATCGGAACTTATTGCCTCGAGATCGTTAGCGGCTCTCCCATACCACGAACCTAGTATAGCAGCAACCTGAGAAAGTGCTATAGTTAGGCTCATGTTTTTCCTTTTCCTCCAACGGCCATGTATTCCTTGATTACAAGTAATAAAATCAGAAGCCTATAGCGTCTACGTTTGCACTCATTGCAACCCTCCTTTTCTTTAAGCGCGGCCTTATGGCCGGTCGCTACACTGTTAGCCCCAATGGGGGCTAAGGGTCCTTGAGCACCACCTTATAGCCGGTCACTACACTCTTAGCCCTAATGGGGGCTAAGAGTCCATGAGCATAGCCTTATGGCCAGTTACTACATTCTTAGCCCCGGTGGGGTCTAAAGGTCCTTTCATAGCCGGTCGCTACACTCTTAGGCCCCAGTGGAGCTAAGGGTCTATGAGCACGGCCTTATAGCCGGTCGCTACATTCTTAGCCTCAGTAAGGGCTAAGGGTCCCAGAGCACGGCCTCATGGCTAGTCGCTACACTCTTAGCCTCAGTAGGGGCTAAGGGTCCCAGAGCACAGCCTCCTAGCTGGTCGCTATACACTTAGCCCCAGTGGAAGCTAAGGGTTCATAATCACGGCCTCCTGGCTGGTCACAATGCGAGTTGTGTATTCCTTAGCCAAATGACACATCACTTGTTCTTTTGCTTGGGGGCTGCTACCCTACCGCACATAAGGAACGAAAACACTAGCTAAAACGAAAGAACAAGTACGAAGCACAAGAACGATCAACGAAAGAAGCTAGTTACCAGAAATGAATGTTTTTCATTAATAAAGTACGAGTACAACCTCTAATTAAAAAAAAAAAAGAAAAGACGAGGAAGAAAGAAGAAAGAACGAGGAAAAAGAGAGGGGTTACACATTAGGCTCTCCACTATCCTCATGACCGTCCTCCTCAGAGGCCTCGGCCTCAGCATCCAAGCGGTCAGTCACCTCATCCCCTGAACCCTCACCCTCGCCAGGAGGAGGAATAAATTCCACCTCCTCAGGGTCACGGGCTTCGTCCTCGGCCCGCTGGCGCTCATCTACGTAGTGGAGATAGGCCTCGAAATATCTATCCTCCTAAAATTCCTGAGCTAGCGTCACCAAGGCTTTGCGCAAATATCCCAAGGTATCGGCATAGCCCTTCTAATAGCCTTGCTCCTTGGCTTAAGCCATCCTTTCAGCCCCCGCGGTCGCTTCAGCCTTGGCCTTTGTGAGCGCCTCCTCTAGCTGGCGCTGCAAATCTTTCTTCTCAGCCTCTCGGGCGTCCTGATCAGCCTTCAGCTTTTCCCAGCGTCGCTGGTACCGGGTCGCTAGCCTCTCCAGCCTTCGGCACTCCACCACAGCTCTCACCCCCCGAGTGAACACTTCGGCCATTGCCACCTCCTCCTCGATGATCTTGGGGGAATCTAAGGTGCTTGAGGTCGCCAAGTCCCAGGACTTAACTAAGTCCTGGACAAGTGAAAACTTGGCTGCAGGATCCGCTTTGATGAAATTGATGGATGGTCGTTGGGCGCTCGAGAGATCCGCCGACGGCTTGAGAAGCAGCTCCCACGGTCTTAGAGGAGGGTTTGTTCCTAGAGGCCAGGGGTACGATCCCCAGTTGACCGACTTCCGAATTACCGAGGGGTGGACTGTCCGGCTCCTACTTCCCCCGCATTGGTAGGGGCAGACGCCACGACCTCATCGAGGTGGTTGGCGCTTGTGGACTGGTAAGCTGATGGCAGGATTCTTTCCGCGCGGTACTAGAGGTGGTGTATGTGGTTAAAATAACTTAGTCAGATTACTCCAAACCAGGGATCACGAGGAAAAGGGATGAATAAGGTTCCAAAGTGTACCTTCTTGGCTTGTTGGTTGACGAGGCGTTACCGCCCCTCTTCCAGATGGCGCTCGGCGTCGGCTGCCACTTGTTCTGAAGTGGCGTCCCCAGTTTCAAAGACCATCAACCTCGGCCTTGCTTGCTCTGCATAAAACAAAAGGAAGTCAGGTCAGTACCAAACAGAAAAGCTGACTAACATTGGGACGACCAATACCCTTAGAAAAATTCTTAAGGATCAAAAGGCCCGCCGCGGCAAGAAAGAAGTCATTTCGAAAACACTTTAACTTAGGGATCCAATTCAAAGGTTCTCTATCACCAGACTTACTCTTTCTCCTCTTGGGGCCCTTCACAGGTTCTATCACCTGAGCCATAAACTTGGGGATAGGCCGGGGCTTATCATCCTCCCGTATATAGAATTAGAAATAGCGGGCCGTTTTTCATCCTCGGCTGTGGGCTCCCTAAAGGGGTTCCTAATAGGCTTACCCTCGTTCCAATCAGGAGCGTTTCCCCAACCTGATTCTCGATGGATAAAGAGGAAGTCATATTTTCAATGCTTCACCTTTGACTTCTTCTCGATGGCCATCATGAATCCCGGCCTGTTGTTGAAACAATACCATCTCAAGTTCTCGGTCTCCTTAGAGGCCCTCTGGACGGTATGCACGAGACTAAACGTTTGTACAATAACGGCCGCGCAGTTTGCAAGTCACGATGAAAGAGCAAATGTTGTGCCATGATGTAGGCACAACCTATGTAAGCGCCAGTTCATACTCGTTCAAAATCTCTTCAATCACTGGGTGAAGAGGAAATCGAAGACTGTAGTTAAGAGTCGAGCGATGAACGGCTATACATTTGGCAAGCAGCTCATTCATGGTGGCATCCGCCTCAGGGATTACGAAGGTGTACTCGATAGGCAGTAGGTATTGCTTCTCGATGGCCGTCCTCTTTAGTGTAGGAACGACCTTGGGGTCGGGAAAGTAACTGCCCGGACTATCCTGCCAGTCCAAGCGGGTTGGGGCCCCTGGGAACTCCGATCCCTCTGCAATAATATCTGGGACTAGTCCTACAGGCAAACGGTCTTTTCTCTTAAGTACCGACTTGCCCGGATCCGAAGGCCCTTTGTGAGACAAGGAGCTAGTCGATGCTCCTGCTGAGGACGAACATCTTGACGAGCTGTCAGAAGAGGAGGAGGAGGTCTCCCCCGAGAGCTAGTACTAGTGGAGGCCACTTCGGGCCCCGGTTTTGATGAGCTTGGGGCAGAACAAGGATTACCTTGTGTACCCTCGGCCAATAACTCGTCTAGAAACCTGATGCGGGGGTAAGACTTGATTCATACCATTCTCCTTACCTAGAAATCATTCATATAGTCACTTATGGTGATCTCCTATGGATATTAAATCTCCACCTCAGGACTGAGGACGCTAGGGTTGGAGGAGTACTCGCAACTAGACCACGAGGGAGTACCTAGTTCAAAAAGAGGCACCACGTAGGGAATCTTTTTGGGTTCCCTACATTGATTCTTTCGGGGGATGCCCGCAACCACTCGGCCATCAATAAAGGCCAGGAGGCTAGGGAATTGCACATGGCGTCCCACCACTTGGGGACCGGAGCGTCCCCACCGGATGAACAAGACGATGATATAATTTACAAGTATAACAAACAATGCTTGGAAGGGGTACAAGGGTGTACCTGCGAAAGATGAAGATTCAAGGAGGTTGCTTAAAGATGAGGATGAATACTCAAGCAAAGCCTTCGAAGATACGAGGGGGGAGCTTGAGACACTATTGTGAATTTGAATGTAGAATAGGAAAGGGGGCAGAACCTCTCCCTTTAGAAATCGTTTCTCTCTCTATGTGGTTGAAATACGCAATAACCAAATGACCCTTTCTGCCAAATCCTCACCCTTATATAAAGCGAGAAGGCAGGACACACCTCCTGAGAAACCCAGCAGGCGCAACCCTTCCCAACCGTCGGGAACGATTGGCTGCAAGCATTATTGCTTTGCATAGGTTGCAAACTCTATTGTCTACACCTGAATTGAAAGACTCCCAATAAGAGTTGGAGGTGAAGATAGGGGACAATTTATACGTAAGATGATAACTGGCCACCCAAGCCTATGTCGAAAGTAGTTGCGACTTTCAAGAGATTTGTTTATAGAATTAGTCCACATAATATGTGAAAGGAAGTTAATGTCTAATGGTCGTTTCATTGAGGTGGCTGAACAAGTTGGGATGCACTTCTATATTTTATCAAGAGGAGCAAGTTATCGAGAAACAGCAGAAAGATTTCAGCACTCTATATCAACAATTAGTAAATATTTTTTAGAAGCGTTAGAAGCCCTTGTGATGTTATCAGTTGATGTCATTTGGCTATGTTACAGTTTACATGAAGTGCCTCCAGAAATTTCCAACAATGGATGCTATCACCCTTTTTTCTAGGTATACAATTGTTCAACATTAATACATTTTGAATTACTACACACCTTTTCAAAGGATCAACACACCTACTTATTTTTATTTTAGGGTTGTGTTGGAGCATTAGATGGAGCACATATTGAAGCTAAACTATCAGATAAGGATGGAACACCTTATCGAAATCGTAAAGGTGAAAAGACCTGGAATGTCTTAGGCGTATGCTCATTTGACATGATGTCTACATTTATCAATGTTGGTTGGAAAGGGAGTGTTCACGACGTTACAGTAAAGAGGCATAGTCTTGAGAATGCACAATAAAAATTTCCTCACCCCCCTCCAAGTATGTCGTTATGCATATATGATAAAAAGTATGATGAAACACTTAGGTTATTAGAATTCTGGCAGTTGGTTTTTGATTAGGTAAATATTACTTGATTGATTCGGCATATCTAAACACATTGGGTTATATGTCCCCATATAAGGGCATGGGCGCACGAAATCACATGCTACAGTTCACTATTGCTTCACCACCACGAGGTAGAATTGAGAATTTCAACTACCTCCATTCATCTTCATAAACTACAATTGAGCGCACTTTTGGGGTGTTAAAGGCAACTTGGAAAATTTTGGGACACAGAATGCCTCCCTTGAAAGCAAAAGACCAAATTCAAGTCAT
>NCQV01122275.1:9358-19881 GCA_002740545.1 Lophocereus schottii
CAAGGTGAGGGCCCATTTAAATTCTCCCAATTGAAATAGCAAAGAAAATGATGATTTAAATGCGATGAAATTAATCACATGGATTCATAACATGAATAAACATGATTTAAGGTCGGACTATTACATGTGCTTCTAAGAGATCCACCTCTGGAACACTTTCGTCGTCCATTTGAAATAGATCCCTTGGTTTAGCAACAATTACTTTATGCCAATATTTCTCTTTAGATTCTGGAACGTTGAACACTTGCACTGCTTGATATGCGAGGACAAAAGCTTCACTTGTTCTCCAATGTGCTCTCAAATTAACAAGGTTAAATCCATACTCATCTCATTTGACACCATGAATTGGATCGACCTAATCACATCAAAATAACAGATGACTTTTTCCTTGAGGATAAATCAACTGAATTATCTCAGTTAGAATGCCATAACAAGCCATGTCTCTTATGTCTGTGATTAAATTCACAAGAACGCCAGAATTTTGAGTCATACTCCTTGTATCAATCTTTTTAATGCGCCATCTGTACCAATTACAAGTCATCCTAGTCCTTTTGTTTATCCAACAGTATGGTTTACTAGCCAAACATCTTAGATCATCTGCAACATTACGATCCAAAGGAAGACGTTTAGAAACCTAAGAATTACATAGTTTCCGTAGTCAAATTTTAAATACATACATATATATATTACATTTTGTAAGACACTTACATTCCATTCGAACGAATGTTGAAACGTTATTTTATGAATCTCATCAATGTTCGCATTGGTATTTTGGTGTTCACTTCCAATTATCTCATAATGCTCTCTGAAAGGGTAACACTAAAACAAAACATGTAAAAGAATGTATTTCGTGAGTTAAGTGATAATAAGCACTAAAGTTAAAGTGTACTTACTGTGCATGCACTTGAACTTCATCACAATTAAATAGCATATAACCATGCGCTTGATCAATTATAGAATAATCAGGATAAATGTCTTTCATTTTGCATAATGCACACCAGTTTGGGAAGAACATAGATGAACACCTATATGCTTCATTGCCATTGTCCTGGTTCT
Source organism: Lophocereus schottii (assembly GCA_002740545.1). Lineage (NCBI taxonomy): Eukaryota > Viridiplantae > Streptophyta > Magnoliopsida > Caryophyllales > Cactaceae > Lophocereus > Lophocereus schottii. The sequence goes on from NCQV01122275.1 coordinate 10,415, forward strand.
TAGGTGGTCAGTTCTATCTTGTCTTAGTTCCTTGCAAATATCTAGCGTAGAATGCCACACATTCCTCCGCTACATGTACTTTAACAATTGACTCCTCTGGACGACTTCTATTGCGAACAGAAAATTTGCACTTTCCCAAGTCCTTACTATTATCAAATTAATGTAATATGATCACAAGTTCTGTTTAGGTTTTGGAATAAATATATACGGTTAGAAATGTACGTTTCTACCGGATACATCCAATGATACATAACTGGATGCCCAACTTTTGCTTAATAAGGCAAATGGATAATTAAGTGAACTATTACGTCGAAAAAGGCAGGCAAAAAAATACCTTATAGATGACAAAGTATAAGAACAATACGATCTTGCAAAATTTCAAAGTCCTTTGGGGTAGCATTTTTAGAACATAACTCCTTAAATAATGTAATCAATTCAATCAAACTAGCGAGATTCTGGCTTTTCACTTTCCTCGCAACAAGTGGCAATAGTTGATGCATAATAATATAATGGTAATGGCTTTTTAAGGTATAGATTTTTTCATCCACCATGCACCTCCAGATATTTGATGCATACCCATCTGGCACTTTTATTGACACTAGTATGCTAATAAATGCATCTTTCTCCTTTTTGCTTAATGCAAAGCGTGCCGGGGGTATGTAAGTCTTACCACCATCTTCTACAAGATGAAGACTATGTCTTATATTCAACTCTTTCAAGTCAAGGCGTGACTTAATGCCTAAAAGTGTTGCAAGTATGTTCTCTGAAACATTTTTTTCCACATGCATAACATCGAGGAAGTGACGGACCATAAGATGCTTCCAATATGGGAAGTGGAAAAAATGCTCTTTTTTTCCAAGGTGTTACCTCATCTCCCTTTCTTTTATTTTTTTCCTTAGTGTTAGGGTGCTTTCCTAAAGTGATGTTTAGCCCCTTTATCTGATCTAGCAATTGATCCCCAGATAGCAGTTTTAGAGGAAGTTTCATTTCTATTTCTCTATTGAATGCTTTCTTACTACGATGATATTTATGATCATTTTGGTACGAAGCGACGATGGCCCATATAACACATTTTTTTACTTCCTTTTAAATAAAGGGAGCAAGTGTCAAGATTGCAATCAGGACAAGCATACTTCCTAATAAGTGCTAAATATGTATATCATTTTAGGGCTATTGTGTGTTGTTTTTAGGAGAATATTGTGCTTATTATTATTATTATTTACTCTCCTATTCCTGATTTAGTCTTTCTACCCAGCATTTTCCCTTCACTAGCTATATTTTGACCTCCCCCATGGTCATCCATGTTATGCCACAACAATAGAGCAAAGAATGAGCAAAAACCTGGTTCCAGCACATACCACGATCGGACCATAGTGCACCCCATGGACCGTGGTGAGTCGGTAACTGATGCCTCTTTGTTTTCCCTTGGTTGTGTGGCTGAGATTGACCGAGCTTCTCTATAAAAAGTAATGTTATGTAGTATGTAGAGAGCCATCCAAGATCAAGCAAAGCAAAAGTTAGAGTAGTTTGGATTAGTGCTTTAGTTTCTTTCTCAAATTTTGTAGTTTTTAGTTTGGTTCTTGTGTTAGTGTGAGTCTTGAGTATGAGAGTTTGCTCTTGAGGTGGTTCCGAAGTCTTTTGTTGAAGGTCATCTCAGTTAATCCCCTTCTCACTCAGATTTCGCCAATCATTGGTTAGTTTGTTAATCTTTTATCATGTCTGAGTAGTTTTCTTTAATCTCGGGATTTAGTAGTTTGTGGAAGTGTTGTTAGATCATGTTTAATCTATACAGTTGTGCTTATTTTCATGATTGGTTTGATATCGTTTTGTCAAGTGTTTGGATTGTTGTGAGTTGATTTTTGGTCGAAATTTGCTTGCACTCTTGAAACAAATGATTGAAAAACTGAAAGGTGACATTCGGTCGTTGGACTGCTTGATTAGACCTAACATAACTTCATCTCGAATAAGAGATTTGTATCTTAGGAGGGCTAGTAAGTAACTGATGACATTAAACTTGAATTTAGGCAAATTAATTTGAAAGAACAACTTTTCCTTAGTTTAGGCAAATTTAGTTGATTTCAAAAGAATAGACTGAGTTTTTGAAGAGATTATAATTCCTCGAATTTAACCAATTAGAAGAAAGCATATGTTCATTATTTTTGATCCAATTTCCTTTCACAACTATGAGAATTCCTAGACGTTTTTCCCTTATTGATTTAGAAAAGTTTATTTGCTATTGTTAAATCGAGTCCACTTGTACCAGAATTTTACGTAGTACATTCTGAAGGGTAAGACTCAGTAAGTTACAATTAGTCCCTGAGGAATGATATCTTTTATATATGCTACGACTATTCGTGTACTTGCGATAGTATAATCAAGGTTTTGGTGCCATTGTCGAGGATTAAAACTGTTAACTATTGAGTTGGTCTTGCGAAAGTGACTAAGTATTTTTTTTAAATTTTTTTTCGTTGTCTTTCTTTTCTAGTTTAATTGCGCTGGTAGTGTTATTGAAAGTGCTTGCAGGAATTTTTCCTAGTTTATACAAAGTTTGATCTTATACAAACCCGATCCAAAGATTGAAAGAACTTTTCACCTAAGGAGGAAAAAGAAAAGCATTGAAGTGCAAAGACGTGAGAGAAGAAGGAATTCAAACATGGCAGAAGGTGACTAACGAAGGACTCACCCTGCTGTTGATGCCAACAACTTTGAACTCAAACCGACACTCATTTCCATGGTGCAACAATCTCAGTTTGGTGGAACTCCATTGGAAGACCCAAATCTGTACCTCTTGGTCTTTTTAAAGGTGTGTGATTCGCTGAAATTAAATGGAGTATCTAGAGATGCGATTCGGTTGCACTTATTCGCTTTCTCATTAAGGGATAAAGCGAGGGCTTGGTTGCACTCTTTGCCATCTGGGTGCATAACCACCTAGGATGAGTCAACAAGAGCATTCATTGCCAAGTTCTTCCCCCCAAGCAAAACAACAAGCCTATGGAATCAGATCACCAACTTTCTACAAAGAGATGACGAGACGCTTTATGACACCTGGATCATTTTAAAGATCTGCTGCGTTTGTGCCCCCATCATGGTCTTCAGTGTTGGATGATAATTCAATCCTTCTATAATGGTGTGACCCAATCTGTAGGGTCCACTATTGATACGGCAGTAGGAGGGACTGTGATACACAAGACTGAGGATGAAGCCTATAATCTGATTAAGGAGATGACACTTAGCAACTTCTAATGGTCCACAAAATGAACCCAACCCATGCGGGTTGGAGGTAAGCATGAATTTGATGCAATTGCTTTAGTTTTTGCTAAAGTAGATGTTATGACTTATAGACTAGACCAAATGAATGTTAATGTTATGAACTCTAGTGCCCCTTCGCCTTGTGAATTTTGTGGTTTAATTGAGCTTATAACTCTGAATTATTAAGGTGGGAGTCCTTTTTCCTAGGACCCTAATGAAGTTAATTGTGTTCAAAATTTCAACACAAGACCGACCAATGACCCTTACTCTAATACCTATAATCCGGGTTGGAAGAATCATATATATTTTTCCTATAGGTTAAATCCAAACAATGTGAACATGCCCTCTATGAATGCTGGAGTACCCCCTAGTTTTCAAAGGCCCCCATTCCCTTCTCAGATACCCCAAAAGTCAAATTTAGAGGTAATGATGGAAAATATACGCACAACAAAAATAGGATGAGTATATTAAGTAATTAGCGTCTAAGGTTGATGTGCTTATGACTCACTATAGGATACTAGAAGCCCAAATTGCCCAAAAAGCTAGTTTCTCATCTACACCCCCAAACTACCTAGCAAACCTGAACCTAACCCTCAAGAGCACAGTAGCTGTGTTACCATAAAGGAAGAAGAGGACTTAACTCACCCTAAGGATACACCAATAGAAGAGGGTAGGGAGATAACTATGGCTGGTAGTAAAGAGAGCAACAATGGTGGCAAGGCTGCCACTTTCAAAGAAAATGACACTATTGAGATCGTAACCATTTTCCTCCCAAGCTCCCTGACCCAGGTAGTTTTTCTATCCCCTACATTATACAAAAGGTAGAAATTGAGAGAGGTCTATGTGATCTAGGTGCAAGTGTCAGCATAATGCCCTATTCTTTGTTTCATAAGCTGCATCTAGGACCATTATTAGCCGCACCCTTTTCCCTATAGTTGACTAATGGTTATGTGGTGCAACCTATAGGCAAGTTGGACAATGTGCTAATTAATATAGGAAATAGTTAGGTGTTAGAAGATTTCATTACAACTGATATGCCTGAGACCGATGATGCTCAAAATATCCTAGGTCGACCCATTTTGGCGACAGTTGGTTGCCACATTGATGTAAGAGAGGGCCAGGTATCTTTGGAGGTGGAAGGGTGCTTTGCTGTGTTTAGTCATAAGAGGGAGGACATGGTTTCTCCTCATTTTTCTATATTAGATGCATTATCCCTTTCCCCTGAGATTGATATGGAGGATGCCTGGAATTGTGAAGATCCTCTTGATTCTGACTGGATTTCTTATGAGGACCCTAACCAAGGGTATGTTAAGGTGGAGTTTGCTGCTCCCATGCCACCTAACAAGCCCACTGTTGAGGCCCCGACTTCTAATGAGTCTTCAATGAGTGATTACTGCAGGTTTGCACAAACTGTTCTCTCTATACCCCCTGTGGAAAGTTTTGATGCAGATTTTGATGTAGGGGTTGAACGAGTTGATGATAGCCCGTCTAATGGGCCATAAGAGTGACTTGTTTTGTATGCAGACAGTGCGTTAGGGCACCAAGTTATGAAGACGAAAGACTTGCAGCCAGAACTTTTAAGATGGTACCTTCAACTGACTAAGTTTGATTTCGTGGTCCAGGACAAGCCAATGCCCATACACCATCTGGTCTGGGCCAAGCCTAGGACAAGGATCAACCTCTTGACCTTAAAAAGCGCTTCTTGGGAGGCAACCCAAGCTTTCTTTCCCTTTCCCTTTTTTTAGTTTTGATTTTTATTAACTTTTGTAGTTATATATACAGAAAAATAAAAATAAATTAAAAAAGAGAGTAAAAGAAAAAAATATATGAATAAAATGTTGGCACTACGGTTAGTACTCTAGAAATACGGCCATGGGGTGCCAACTCAGAAAAATCAAAAAATTCAGATGGCAGCAGACGCCACAGACGGACTGTGGTATGCCCCACGGCTCATGGTGGTCTGCTACGGGCTGCGATCTAGGTTTTTGACCACGGTACCCCTTCCCTTTCCCCCTATCTTCTTTAACCTTTTGACATACTCTCTCTCTATACTCCCATTTTCTCTCTCTAAACTTTATAACTAAATCTCACTAATCTCCCCTCATTTCTTCACCATTTCCAATCATTTTCATGCCAAATTCTTTCCTTTCACTCAATCTTTCATTTTTCTCCTTAAAATCCATCTGTTTCTTCTTCTTTAACTTTAAATTCATCTCACCTTTACTCATCCACCATACCTATCCTTTTCTCTCTCTTATTTTTCATATTTTTGTTTAATTTCTTCAATTTTCTAGGTTTTAGTTCTTACTTCTGGCTTTAGTTTTGTTTTTGTTTCAAGTTTGCAACAATGGCACCAAATAAGAGGCCAAGGAGCACCAAGGAGATTGGTTCTTCAAGTTAAGCACCACCCCGACCTCAAAGAACATCCCGAACATCAACTAATGCGCGTGCTAGAAGTAGCATTTCTCACCCCCTTGGTTTAACATATCCTGATCATGATGCTAGGTATAGTTGCTTGAATGAATGCATAGTTGTAGCAACTAGATATTATGATGAAGATTTGTTAGTCTGATTAGGGATTTTAGATGATATTCATTGGTTGTTTGCTAAAGGTGGTATAGGCCACTTTTCAGAAATCAAAGAGCATACATATAGGGACCTAACCCTAGAATTCCTTAGTACACTCCATGTTGAGGTCACTAGAGGGCCCCAATGTCAAGCCAGATATATATCATTTTATTTGCAGGACAATTGTATAAACTAAACTTAGGTACCTTCAACAGTATTTTTGGTGTTCCCCCTAGCATGGACTTATTATACCGTCAAGTCTACCGTGTATTTAACCCGAATGCATTTTGTGGTGAACTTTCGGGGAGTGTTAGGTACAGTATTAGTTCGTCAAAATGTCCACATATTAGAAACCCCTACATTAGAGTAGCTCAGCATATTTTGGCTTATTCTTTATTTGCTTGGGATGATAGTCTGAATGTTCCGAGACCTTCTGAGTTGTACTTTCTGTCCTGTGTGCTCGATGGAGACCAACTTGACCCATGTTTATTCTTAACTACGCAATTGCATAGTGCTGCTACTAGCACGAAAGGTAGGATAGTCATTGGTGGGATAATAACTACTATTCCTAGATTCTTGGGTATTGAGCCTAATCCTGAGTATAGAGTTTCTGGGTCTAAGCGGCTTGATCAACCTGCTTTTAAGACTATGAACTTTTATAAAGTTAAGGCTCACCATTTGTGTTGGATTTACCGAGGGGACCAACTTTTGCCACTTCCCAATGTTGATTACACCACCCTTCTTCACTGAGGTAACCTTTATTGGGTACCTAGTGATGAGGAGGTTGTTCGACCTACACCCCATCATCCAACTCCTCGATCTAGTTAAGCAGGATCTAGTTCTTCTACTTGACTACCTCCACTTGACTATTCTGAACTCCAAGACACCTTTAGGTCCATTCAAGAGGAGCAAGTTTCTCTCTGAGAGTTTGCTGGTTATGAGAGCACCACTCTTCGGGACTTTGTGCAAGTGCGCCACAATGAGTTTTGTGGGTTGCTTGCTTCTATACCTAATATTTCCAAGACTATAAGGTATGTCTAGAGACCTGGCAAGATTGGCATGTCTTCGATGGACAACCACCCCACCCTCTTCCACCTCTTCCATTCTGATCTTGTTTTATGCTACTCCCTTTCCCTTCTTATTATGTGCCCATAGTGAGGGCAATGTGTGATTTAAGAATGAAGGAGTTAGTCATTATATTTGGCGTCTGATGCCTGTTCCTATGTGGTGTGTTTTTGCTTCGTGTATGTTTTTAGTTGTAGTTTTTATAGTTTTTAATTGTTTTAGTTTCGTTTTTGAAGTGCATTTAGTTTTCTTCTAGGTTGCATTTTAGTTTATTTCTTTTATTAAGTTCCTTACGCATTTTAATTTACATTGTTTGTAGGAGAATGCATTAAAAAAGAAAAAAATTGAAAAGTGAACAAAAAAAACACAAAAAAAGAAAAAAATCCTCCGATGATGATCTCTATATATTTGGCAGCTTACTTTGGTTTAATTTGATCTTTTGATTCACCCGAATTGTGCATAAAATGTTTGTGAATGAGTTTTCAAAATGAATTCCATGTTTTAACGACATGTTGAATACAAATTCATTTTTCCCATGAGTCTTTACAAGATTTTGGCATGTGTTTATTAGTGAGCTAGTTTTGACCTTGGTAGATGTCCCGTGAGACTTTGAGCCTTTAGAGATTGTTTATCATTATTAGTCTCATATTTCTTTCATATGTGACTCTTCCTTGATGTCATTTCTCTAAAACTTGCTTAGATTCTCATTCAAGATCACATTTCGCATATGCACTTAGGTAATATGATTGAGGCATTTTTCTTTCTCTGATTTGTTTAAACCCCACGGCCCAATAGCCATTGTGGTTCTATATTATATCCCTTGTTAGCCCCTTTAAGCCTATATTCATTTTTCTTGATTTGAACCTCCTATTATAACCCATAGTCAAACACTTGTCTTACCTTTAAGCTAATGCTAGAGGAGTGTTCTACTATTTTGCATTAAGTTTGATAGGGTGTTAGTAAGGTGGAATGATATCTTGTGGTGTAATTTGGTATTTAGTGCAGGGTTGTGAGATATTGATTAATCCCTTGTTTTATTGCACAAAATTTAGAGAAGAATTGGAATTTAAAGTTCACTATGGATTTTCCCCTTGACTATCCCTTCTGAAAAAAAATTGATAAGTGCTTATGAAAAAAAAAAACGAACAAAAGAGAAAAATTTTCGAAAGGAATAGGGAAAAAAAAATGAAAAGGGAATGAAAAAAAGAGGAAAGTGGTTAGCCTTGTTGGGAATGCAAGCTAATTGTGATTTTTGACTCTTTTTCTCTTCATTTAGGGATTTATTCTGAATTGATATGGTTTAGGAAGGATGTCGTTTGATGCATTGAAATTATTTAGCTCTTAGTCTTTGGATTTTAGCTCCTCATTCACAAAAACATTTGTTCTCCTCTTACCTTTACCTTTACCCCTGTTACAACCCCATTAAAGGCCTCATGATTATCTAATGTGTTTACATTTTTAGCGATGATAAATTTGGGAATCTTGTAAAGCTTATGGTAGATCTACATCTAAGGTTGAGATTTAAGAGAAACTTTATAAATACATACATTTCAAACAGATGAGTGCTGAGTACCATATAACTATAGTGAGGTTCTACCGGCCTTACTAGTTTTGCTTGTTCCATATGTTGAATGATTGTATTTGATAATTTGGGGGAGATTGTTTCAATTTTGACATTTAAGTGTATTGAAGGTTTTTGAAAATTTCATTCCATATTCTGTTAAAAGTTTTTGTATCTTTTTGGGCTGTCTTTGGATCAGTTTTGCCATTTGAATGTTACCTAAATCTATTCTGAGGAGGCTGTGTCTACTTCTAATCTTTGCATTACTTAAGGACTAGCAATAGTTTAAGCATGGGGGAGTTTGATAAGTGCCAAAGATATATATCATTTTAGGGAAATTGTGTGTCATTTTTAGCAGAATATTGTCCTTATTGTTATTATTTACTCTCCTATTCTCGATTTATGCTTTGGTATAGTTGTTTGATGTGTTTCACAGGATTTTTAGTCTTTTTACCCAGCATTTGCCCTTCAGTAGCTATATTTTAGAGTCCCCCATAGTCATCCATGTTATGCCGCAACCGTAGAGTAAAGAATGAGCAAACGGTTCTAGGATAGACCACGGTCGGACCGTGGTGCACCCCACAGACCGTGGTGAGCCTGTAATTGCAGCATCTTCATTTTCCCTCGGCTGTGTGGCTAAGATTAACCGAGTTTCTCTATAAAAAGCAACATTCTGCAGCATGTAGAGAGCAATCCAAGATCAAGCAAAGCAAAATTTTAGAGTAGTGTAGATTAGTGCTTTAGTTTCTTTTTCAAATTTTGTAGTTTTTAGTTTGGTTTTTGCGTTGGTCTGAGTCTTGAATGTGAGAGTTTGTTCTTAAGGCGGTTCCGAAGTCCTTGGTTGAAGGCCATCTTAGTTAATCTCCTTGTTCACATTTTGCCAATCATTGGTTAGTTTGTTAATCTTTTATCATGTCTGAGTAGTTTTCTTTAGTCTAAGGATTTAGCAGTTTGTAGAAGTGTTGTTTGATCATATTTTAATCTGTACAATTGTGCTTATTTTTATGATTGGTTTGATTGTGTT
>NCQV01122299.1:4572-20990 GCA_002740545.1 Lophocereus schottii
GATGATCCCTTTGGGAGATTCATGGAGGGCTAGACGATGTCCTTTTTTCTGACTCTTTGGCAAAAGCACCCCAGGTCAATTCTCCTCTATAAAAAAGATTCAACTACCAATTCCAGTAGACATAACTACTCTTATGAAACAATAAATTTTAGCATGAGTATGGAGCAACGCCAAATTGTTGGTGAAAATTTTTCATCATCCATCAAATCTTCATTAGGAGGTAAAAATTCTTCATATACGGCTCCTAGAATTGGGAGGCCACCAAGTCTCTCCAAGCCATAAAGAGAGATGCCAACTTCTCCGGCACCGTGATGAAGTGTATTAGTTAAAGGACCCCAAAGTTCGCAAAATGCTATCCATATGTCCTTATCAAAATGATACAGATAACAAGATGCACCAACATCCCAATATATACTTGCTGATCTAATAGTATGTTAAAAATATTTCAAGATATACTCAGTCCATTCAACAGCACCAACCATAAAGTTGGATAAATCATGAAACTTAAAATCTACACGCCAATTTCTTCTTAAAGTGAGAAGTCTATGGAGAACAGGATAAAATGATGGTGTGATAAGAAATTTTTCGTCGCCATTAGATTATGCGTTAACTTTCTCAAGAACTATGGCATCGAAAAAGTTCGCATTAACCCCTGCAAACATTAATGCAACTTTTCTCACTGTTATACGAATATGAAAGGGTTCTCTTTCGCACCTCTTCTTTTCCTACCCATATGACCCTAGTTTCTAATGGAGGAGAAACAACAAGGGTTTTTAAGGAAGAGGAACGTCTGTTAATGGGATCATAGGTTGACTCATCACCATTTTCAAGGGGTACCCTTTGAGAACCACAACTCCCATCCATTGTAATCTATTAAAAAAAAATTAGTAAATTAATATACCAAAGTTCATGTCACCTGCGCTCACAAGTGCTCACACACATGATACACAAGGGGCAAGTATTGAACGTCAATTTTGGTAAATATAAATTTATCAAAATTAGCATTTAATTGCAAGAGAAGTGGTTGATATTTTATTAAGTGTAAATTAAAGTAAGGTCTCTCAAAATTAGACCCTTTTACTCTCAATTAAAATCATATTAAAAAGTTTTTAGTATCATCCCATTCACTTTTCCTACACTAAAAAAAAAAGGAAGAAGAGGAATTCAAAGTGTAAGAGGGGTAGGTATGCTCATGTGGTCTAACAAAAATACCAAGCCTAAGAACTTAATTAAACAATAGAGAGCAAATGAAGTTGGGGACAAAAGAATGATGTCTGCGTATGGGTTTATCAAGCAACTTTTGTAAGTATGAACACTTTGAACCTGGGCAAAAATTAGAAAAGACAAGCTACATGGAAATAACCACCCCAACCCCACTACTCTACTTTCTACAACATGGAACACAAAATGGCGACTACTTGCCTAAGTCATTATAAAAAGCAAAGAATAAAGAAACACAAAGGAAAATAGAGAAAGAAATCAGAAAGAAGAGAGGGAAGTTGAAACTCAATGCTATAAAAAACAGAGAAGAGAGTTTGAAGAAAAAACATCATATTCAGAACATAGATACGAAAGGAAGAAGGATCACAACAAGAAAAATCAAATCATTCATCCTTTTGCGCTAATTCTTTTTCAAGATTTCAAGGTAATTCAAGAACGGAGTCAAAAATTCACTCCCTTTGTATGCTTTCATCCCTAAATTCATCCCCTCCATGACTACTTACAAGAGCCATCTACACCTCCGCTAAAATCATAAACATAGTAGTAATCAAGGTAAGGGGGTATACTGTTATGGATTCAAAAGGATCAAAACGGAATAACCAATAAATTTTGAAGTCAAAAATACTCACAAATTTGGATCGACAAGGATCCCGGGTTCGCAAGGACTCATAAATTTGGATTCGTAAGGATCATGGGTTTGCAAAGACTCATAAATTTTGAAGGATGTTAGCTTTGAAAAGACTTTCAAATTAAATCCATAATCATAGTGACATATAATATAACACATGTATCTTCCAAAAAAAAAAGGGAAGAAAAAAAATTCTGATTCTAGTATGAGGTTTTGTATAAGTAAAGGCCACCAATCTCCTAAATTTACTAACAGGACATCCACCGTAGCAGATGTTTAAAACCTTCAATAATCAAACCAGACAAGCAAAAAAAAAAAAACAAAAGAGGAAGTGATTGTTTTTCTCCTGCCTAGATAAGATATCCATGGTTATATTCTCTTTCATTTGTTTTTTTCCATCCTGCTCCTAAAAAGGGGGAGTAGCAAAAAAGTCAAAAAAAAAAAAAGATGGAAGATGAGGCTCAGATGTCAGTAAAGTCATCTGACTGAGGATCATATGGATTGGGGCTGATATGATTTTGGCTTGCGCATTCTTCACAGCACAATTTGGGGTTTAAAAAAACAACAAGAATCAAAACTTTATTAGTTGAAATTTGCTTGATTTCTGTCAAATTTGTCTTTTCGAGGCCATATATTCATGAAAGGAAGGGAGATAAATCGGTGAGCGTAATGGCTTTATGTCAAAGTGGTGAGAATAACAACAAAGATCCAGTAAATTAAATTGGTGTTTACTCCTGAGTCCTCAAAAGGATTTAAGCCTAATTTTCATCCCCGCGAGCATCCAACCCTTGTAAGTATATGGGATGTTGACCCTTGCAGATCTCAAGTCTTGACGAACTCATAAGGAATGGATCCTTGTGAATCTTAATACATGTTTACAATTTCATTCCAAATAAACAAAAGTGACTTTGTACCTTGTTAAATTATACAAGCAGATCACCATGGACAAACCTTTAACGAAAAGATGAAGAAACTAGGCTTTGTAATACTCCAGTCAAATCGAAGAACATATTACTGTAAATTTGCTATGGTGAAAGTCCAATTGATTTTAAGAGGTGAAATGCTAAGGTTGAATTCATGGATTTTGTAGTCCTTTAGAAGTTTGCATCAATTAGAATCTCATACCCAAACATCTCCAAGTGGGTCGTGGACTCTATTTTGATTTTTTTTAAAGAAAAAAATTTGCATAAATGACACTAGTGATGAGAATTCCATAAAGCTTGACTACTTTGATGCCCACGATGTTAAAGCTACATCACACTGTGGCGTAGCCAAAAAAAGGGGCTTTTGTATGAGGGAAAAGGGAAATAAAGTAAAGTGATTTGTTTCATTTTAGAAGGAAAAATAAAACAAAGTGACAAAGCTTGTTTGACGTTGCCTGATTCAAAATGTCTTTAAGCAGCCTTTTTCAATTCCCCATTCCCCTCACTTTCATTAAATTAAAAAAAAATCAAATATCTCGTTTACATGACTTTAAGTCACATACTATGTGACATAAAAAAACTAAGATCCCCCTCTCAAAATCTCACTTTCATTAAATTAAAAAAAAAAATCAAACATCTCGTTTACATGACTCTAAGTCACATACTATTTGACATAAAAAAAACTAAGATCCCCCTCTCAAAATTCAAGCCTCTTAAATGTCTAAATTCTCAATTTAGACCAACCTCTCCTTTTAAAAAATGCCACAATTTTAATGAGGCCAGTGGTTCCTCTTTATGGAATGAAAATAAATCAAAGAAAACCAACCTTATTGAAAAAATTACATCGCTCCAAATGCTAAGTCTACCAAATAGAACAAATTTGTGTCAAATAAGTAATTGGGCTCACAACATTTTCCCCCACTTGTCTGTACCAGAACATACATATATATATATATATATTTATTCACACATACATACATACATATATATATATATGTATATGTATATATATACACATACGTGTGTGTGTGTGTATATATATATATATATATATATATATATATATACATATCGAATCAAGAACAACGTTGATTTGATCTCACCAATAGTACTTAGGAAGCCCTCAAATAAATTTTGGGTGTAATTGAAAGTCAAAAAAAATTGTATATGTATTGATTCTAGGAATGGCTAAATCGGTAAATAAAAAATGGCCATGAAATGGCTAAAAAAAATATACATATATAACTTAGCTATCAAAGCCAAAATATCAAACGATAAAATTAAATCAAATTTACAGCTGTTAATTTAGTCTATAAAAATAAAATCCTAAACTACAATCAAATTAAATTATGGTTATAAAATACAAATTAAACCAAATGAGTTTAAAAAGAACTGTAGTTAGTTTGATCCTCTATAAAAGAGGTACATAGGTAACTCACAACAAAAAAAGTGAGTGCAACCTAAATTCCAAATCAAATTAAATTACCCGCTCCCTAACTTGCACATGAAGAATGAGTATGTATAGCACCCTTCCTAGAAGGTACTTATACGGCTACTATCTAATGCAATTAAATTTTGGATGCAAGCGATTCGACGTTAAAAATATGATAATTGTTGATCCAAATTTTATGAAGTTTTATTAAAGCAAAATGAAGCAAAGAAAGAAAATAAAAACAGAATGAGTTGGAATGAAAAGGTGGTCTCCTAAAGAGTGGGAGTAATTAAGATGGCTTATCCTCTTAAATAAGATCGTACTCAAAATAAACCGATGTATATTTTTGTACATCGAAAAGTTGTGTTGTGCATTTGTATTTATTCATTAAATTTTTGCTCAACACATATTACTCCCTAATTATGTGCCATTTGAATCCAAAGCAAAAAGAGATCATTGCCAACAAAAGTGATAAATGTTCCTCCTAAAACTCTTTATTTACCGAAAAAGGGAAATTGTTTTTTAGTTTATGGAAAAAAAAATTTCTCTTCTTTTTTTTCTTTTTCAAAAATCATGGAAGAATGCCTCCTCACACCCACATGTGGATTACACAATCACAACATTCACACATCATCCTCAATTCACAAGGCTAATCATAACTAAATTTCTCCTCACATGGCCATCATAATCACAACACACCAACAATAAAGGAAGGGGAGAGGAGACACACACATGTGACCACCTAAAGTAAATGAGATAACCCCCAACACAAATATTCATATTCAATAACCCCTTTTAAAATATAATACATAGTAAAGAGTAAGGGAAGGGTAAGGGATATAATTCACAATCACTGAGCCCAATTGAGCCTTGGTGGTGGCCAAAAATGCGGTGAAAATTGTATAAATGTCGAGGAGCTCCCTTAATCACCTAGGAAATGATAGGGTCGTTGCTCCAGTTATCAGATAGCCTCAGATTATTGCCATCAAAGCTCATTTATTTACCTCCTCTTCTCATACTCTCGGGCCTTTCTCGTGGTCCGCTCCTCCTCTCGTCACATCCACATCATCTCCCTTTCATCTTAGCAATCCACAAACCCTCTAAAATACATCACCCCCTCCTCAATAGATTTCATGCATCCAGTCATACGATGAATATCGTAACATACCTCATTTATAACCCTCTAAAAGACCGGCTACCTCCGCTTGGGGGTTAGAGAAAGATTGGAGGAAAGTGGAGTCAAATGGCATTTGGAGTATGGAAGAGGACCCTCCCGTCTTAAAGAAAGGTTGTTGGTATTGTGATTAGGGTTGGGATTGTTACATTGGATCATCCTCAACTTGGGCCCCCAAGGGTTGTTGGGCCTTATGCCCTTCTTCCTTACCTTCACTATAATAGCCCAATCCTAAATCATATTTATTTATTTAATTAAGTCATGTCATTAATTTTTCACATTTATTTATCTCATTTAATCATCTCGATTGAGAGAATTCATTTGAGGTCCACTTTACAATTCGAGTTTCATTTACGTAACAATTTTGAGTGAATCGATATTAGGCCTCAGTAAATATGATTCAGTGATAAATTATCTTTCATAATGTCACCAATATTTAATTTTTAACCATGCAAATTTAGGCCCATATTCATTTAGTTTGGCCCAATTCATTTGGGTCCGGATTTTGCTCCAATTCATTTTGGGCTCAAATTGTGGACCAAAAATTTTGATGCAATTAAATTAAGTTAATCACCATCATTTGCACTAAACTTTGATTGGTAAAAAGCTACTTTATAGGAGGTTAACATTTCTAACCAAGCAAAACACACACACACCCCTCTCTTCTTTCGCTTTCTTTTTCAAACTCAAGTAAGCAACCCTACCTTTGTCTCTTTGGATCTTTTTCATTTTCATTTTTGTTTATGTGATTTGAATTTGGATCATGTTCTTTGGATGGAAATAAGATTTAGTTTGATGATTTTAATTGTTGATTAAGTTTGGAGCATGCTAGGGTTTAGGGTTATTCATGATCATGCAAGCTTAAGATTAGAAGTATGTTTTTCTTGGATTGGTTGTGTTTGATTTAGTAGTTTTCATCTCTAATAATATTTATGAGGGTGTTTTTGGTGATTTTGGTTGAGATGAAGTGGAAGTAAGTTGGTCAAAAGCTAGGGTTTTGGCATGTAATGCATGGTTTGAAATATTTTGGCATCAATCATGTTGTTTGATTATATTTTGATGCAAAATGAATCTTT
This sequence comes from Lophocereus schottii, assembly GCA_002740545.1. Taxonomy (NCBI): domain Eukaryota; kingdom Viridiplantae; phylum Streptophyta; class Magnoliopsida; order Caryophyllales; family Cactaceae; genus Lophocereus; species Lophocereus schottii. The sequence continues at coordinate 11,027 of NCQV01122299.1, forward strand.
GATGTGTTCTTTGACTTGAAAAAAAATAATTTGGTGTGATTTTGGCATAAAGGGGTGAATTATTGAAATTTCCCCAATTGATTTAAAAGTTGTTCATTTGCTCATTGATGCAAACAAAGGTGATTATGGGTGTGTTTGGAGTGATTTTGTAAAGAGAGGAATTGAAGGACATGTGTAAAGATCATTATGGAGTATTTTGAGGTAAAATGGTTATATAAGATCATACGAAGAACCAAGTATGGTTTACTAATCTTAAAGACATATTCCAAATAGAAATCATGTGGAAAACAAGGGGTNNAAGCATAGACAGTAGGCTATGGACAGACCGAAAATAGGGGTATGTTCACGAGCAAACTGGTACTACTTACAGTCAAAAAATTCTCATTTTTGGTGGGTATATAGATCAATGAGTTATCTTTGAAATTCCTTTTAAATCACCTAATTCCAAATTTTGTGGAAAAACTTATGGCTATTTTTCTAAGACTGCGCAGGATAGTCCCAAGCTATGGACAATTGTGATTAAGCTTAATTTTAAGAACTGTGTTGTGGTAGTTGGCTTTTGCACTGTAAATAAAAGTGTTACGAGACTTCTTGATCTTTTCATATTGGGGTTTTATGGCTCAATTTGAGGTCAGGTGTGAAAGTTATGAATTCTCTAAGGTGGACTTTCAATCGGTAACAACTTTGATTGTACTTAGAAGCTTATTTGGTTTGGAAAACTAAGTTGTATCATATTGCAATGAAATTGAAGAAGTGGGGAGATTGATAATCAGCGTTTGTTGGTCCAAACCAGTGTGTTTAAAGTTATTCTGAACCTACTACCACTCCGAGTGCCCTCAAACCTTTATTACCCATCTCATAAATATCAAAAATCCGTGATCAATTATCACCATCGAAGTCTTTCTTTTATGATCTCAATTATTCTACCTTGATTAGTTTTACTCCAACATTATTTCACTTTGAGTTAAATTACCCTAACTTATTTAGTTTTCAAATCATATTGGCAGAATTTATCTTCTGTTGAATTATTTGAGTTATGGATGCCTTTTAATGAATTTCTATTACAATCACAAATTATTGAAGTCAACATTATTTACTAATTTCATGTATCTATAATTATATTTCTTAAATTGAAATTGAGGCCTAATCTATCGTTTCCCATTGTGCATAAGTCTTATCAATGAGATTGCATTTTAAAGACTTCAGGTATGTTCATTGTCTGTATCTTTTAAAAATCAGCACGTATTTGTTAAAATTTTAATGTTTTGGTAAGTACATCAATGAATCAGTTTAATCAGTGATTTATCACATAATTAGTGACCCCATCAGTTATCAGTTATAAGGCATAGCGCTTCCATTACCCGTGTGGCTTTAGGCCAGGTCTCGTTTGCCTTGGTAGGTGTACACCTATCCATAGATCGTAATAGTTACAAGGGGTTCGTTGTCAGATAATAACTGGCAATACAGTTTTACATTCATCTTATTCACTGTTTTAACTTAAAATGAATTGCAAAACAGGCGCCCAACCAATTTATGCAGTGATCATTTAACAATATAAGAATGCATGTACTGAGCTTTGGCTCACAGCTTGAAATGTTTTCATGGTTTGTTTTAGACGAACACTCAGTGAATTGCCCTCATGCTAGAATTTAGCTGAAAAGCACGCTAGCGAGTTAGCCGAAGAGAATAAGTAAGCAAGGGAAACTTGGATGAATCAACAGCGATATAGACCATGCATACTTTGGAGCCGTATTTTGTAATCTCCAGTATATGGAGGTGTAAGCTCTATGGCGAAGTGTTTTACTGTATTGTATAAACCTTATATTAGTTAATTAGTGAATGCATATGGTTGAAGTTATGCCTAACTATGTTATCTCTAGTACACTTACAGCAAGCCTTGTCCTTTTGGGACGGTGATAATGCTCCGATCATTGGGTTTATCAGTTGTAATTGAGGGACTCTGAATAATAATTGCAAACAATGAAACATGCTTAATTAGGGGGCGTTACAGTTTTGGTATCAAAGCTAGGTTGATTTCCTTGATAGGATATGGTGTATGGAGAGTAGAGATTGGATGATGAGAAGCTTGTTTTAGTGAAGGTTATTACTATATCATTAGAGATTTATGACATGAGAGTTTATGATAGGAGAAATGCTTGTTTATCTCTCACATGTTCTTCACTTATATTCCTCCTTGTTAGATGCATCCATATGTAGTGAATATGAAGTCAGGTACTTCTGTGGCCATTCGTATCTCTTTACTACATGGTAGCATGGTAGTCCACTTTCATGACCTCTGTTACAAGTTTCCCAGCCATATATGTGGTGCACACCTCTAAAGACAGTTTTGGTCAGTACCTAAAGTTGCCCCTTGGAGTTTGTTATTAACGTTATAGAGTTCATGGCCCTAATAGGCACATTTCAATAAGGTTTATCCAGATCATGATAATCTATGGGGATTCCTCCTAAGATATATGAGCATACGTAACATTGGGGTATCATATGGTGTAAAAGACGAACCCTGGTGCACAATCTTAGTTCAACTATTCCAATACTGGATTATGTGCACCTTCCCTGAACAAAGGAAGGGTTTATGAGGGCCACATCAGGACAGGAAGTTATGTGAACTAGACTTTACCATAGTGAATATGTATGAGCACTTGGGCATGGGTTATCAAGCTAACAAGAGTGGGAGACTTAATGTTATTACGTTTTAGCAAGCATATCAATGACTACATGGAACCAATGTAGAGAGCATAACAACATTACCAGGAAACAAGGTGGTAAGTAAGTGAGATACTGAGGTGGTGGAATAATTCCAGTATTAAAAGCAATGAAAGTAACTTCCAGAGTATTCATTTTAACAAGAGTATTCATAGGGGTATGTAGGATGTCAGGGAAAGGGCCTGACGAAGTGATATGTCTGTACACCTGCTATGTTCACTTTGCTAGTATGCACATAACACTCTTAAGGGATTTTTCGAGATGTAGTATGTACTTTAGTTATGAGTTATTCAATGACCCAGTATTGGGTAAGGTAGAGATTCAGTGAAGTATGGCAGACCATATCTTCTGTTGCTTGAATCTTATATCCTTAACCATGTTCACTTGCCAGCTTCTGCTATATCATTCTCCATAAGAGACCGTGCTATAGAGACCATTTAGAGAGAACATAGGATTAGATTGCTTTGTTCAGAGGGTGCTAGTTTAGCTCAACTCATGATGCGGCAGCAGAGTTGTACAGCGAGTGGATCACATGAGGTTCCAGTGTAGCCCAACACTTGGGTAACTTTTCTTCTAAGCAACTCAAACCCAAACAAGCATGATCATTTACGTCGCTAGTTATATAATGGAGCCTATAATGATCCCCTGTGTGTGCCAATGTAGTTTGTAATTCTCCCAAGAATATTTAATCCTCTCTGCTTATAGTTCAGTCATTGAGGTTCTCATATTTCACTATCCCATATTCTAACTCCTTGTTCCTATTCACCTATTGTTTGTAAAGCCTCCATTCTCATGACCTCAACAGAGTTTTTCAACAGAGCTATAGAATTAAGGGTGACTGTGAGCTATAAGGTGTTTATGAGCTACGCTAAACCAGTTGAATAAGCTGCTGGCTATAACTTAATATGTATGGGTGCACGTTTTCATTTATTTAGGAGTTGTATTATGTGTTCATTTCTCTCATTTGTTCAAATCTTGTAATTGTGTACTCCAGTGTGTAGACCGTTGAGTTATGAACTCTGGCGTGTGGCTGTTGACTATTGAAATGCTTCTTTCCATTTCAAGTATCTATTGTAAGGCTTGAAGCCTGGATTTGGTCAGTTGTAGGCGGAACTCTATTCATTTTGTCCCAGGATTTAAGGGTTTCATTGAGGCACATTGGCATACTTGATGTCGAATACAGTGATGTTTAAAACCCGGTGTGGGGAAGCCTTTTGCACCTTCCTAAGAGATTATTACACTGTCAAGGTACATGCACCCCTCTAGATAGGGAAAATGCCTTATGGGGCTATATCTTTGGGTTAAATCAATATGCGGTGGATATTACAATGAGTACTTATGTCTATTGATGACAGTTTAGTAGCTTATGGTATGTTACTGGATATTATATGAGTTGTATTTAGTGTGACAAGTTGTCATGCAAAGGGAACATCTGTTTTTGTCACTAAGCCCTTACTTTGGCAATGCTCCTCTTACATCTAATCATTGACTTACCTCTGCCCTAGCCCATAGATTGTTTAGGGTATCATTTCGTGGCTCATAACACTCACTTGTTCTATAGTAGTTCTTTGTCTAGACCATTTGCTTTAAGGGCCTCATCTGACATCTAAACCATGCCAAGTATCACTTACCTTTTGCAAGGATGCTTTTTCAAATAGTATTTCTCGNNNNGGTTGTTTGCTTGACTTAAAGATCTGCTTTTATCTAGTATTGTTTAATTTCTCTCTTTATTCCAAGCCCCAAAAGGGCACGTACTTTCTTTTTCCTCCTTCTAGCATGACCTCTCATGTTCTTACAAACTCATTTTTAAGTCTAGCATATGGGCTTTTGTTCAATTCTAAATGGTTGTTAATTACTATTGACTGTTATCATCTTTTATTCAATCTCCTACGAGCATACTCACGCATGTATCTTATATCTCTTTTATTCATTATTGAATACCTATATCTCATTCATTCAGTGTTGAGAGCGTGTTCACGCATATACCTTGTACTCCATTTATGTGTAATGATATGCTCGTATGACTTGCCCTAAATTCATAAGGTGATCCATCTCTTATTGGTGTAGGTGACTGTTATAATCCTCTTACTCTTCTTATTTTAAACTTCCACTCCCACACATATATCTTACATGCTCATAAGTAAACTCTAGCTTTTTTGTTCTATCTTATTGCCAGACTTGAATTGGTTTCATATGACCAAAGGCATGTTTCTAATGTCACTTGTTCAATCTATTTACTTATCCATTGGTACTTTGCTCGTGCAATCTATTGATCTATCCATTGCACTTTACCGGTCCAATCTATTAATCTATTTATTGCACTTGTAATTTTCACACCTATATTTTATATCCTCATAAGTAAACTTCAGTATTTCTTATTTAATCTTATTATACTTGACTTGCCTCCATATAAGCAAAGGCATGTTCCCACTACAACCTATTCAATCCATTTATCTATTCATTAGACCTTGCTTGTTTAAGCTATTTATTTATCCATTATACCTTGTTTGTCCAATCTATTTCACTACTTATTGTTTTTGTTTGGCCACTCTCTAGATTGCATTTATCCTATCAATGGTATCTAAAAAGTCACCCAGTTGGAACTCCGTTGCTTGCCATTTTATTTTTAGATCATCAGCTAAACTCGAAGGTAACCGGGCCATCTATCTTCTTGGATAACTATGTATTGGATCCTTTATAATCAATATTTATAAACCATGATTCTTGGGGTATTATGGTTCAGAATTCTAGATACACTCATGGTTATCTTTATTTTAACCACCCCATGATAATCTCTCCTTTATTAGCCTTTTCTAGTCTCATTGTTCATTTCTTTTGTATGTAGTGATTCACTTGGCTAACAAATCCATTGCTCTCATCCCTAATCATGGTTATTTCATCACCCATTATTCACCGAGAGCAGATCCCTGAGTAGTCTGATGAGGGGAGATCATGTGTTGCATTAAGAATATCAAATGAGGACTTTTTGATGAAGGCATAGTCTCAAGCACTGTCTAATTATATTGCAATGAGCTAGAAGAAATATTAAGTATAAGGTCAGAACTAACCCAAGCAAGCCTTAAGAGGGAAAAATTCAAGCACGTGTCGAGATGGTACAAGGTCGACAAAAGAGTTGTGCTGGCAAAACAAGGAAACAACCAAAGTTCCAAATGGGTTATAGAGTATTCTAAAAGGCTTTTCTAGTCAAAGGTAGTAAGAGACTGACAATCCACAGACAATTAGGGACTAGTTACATTGGGCCTTATGATTCATTGAAAGGTTAAATCGTATAGCTTGTTGACTGCACCTGCCTGTTGAACCCGGAGCCGTATTTAACGTGTTTTATAACTTATAATCGTATCAGAGTACTTATCAGAGTATACAACAGTTTCCACTAGTGGATAAGGTGATGAACTAGCAGTGAGCACCTCCTCACTACTAACAAGGTTCTTTGGTTTCAAAGGGAATGTCAGTTTTGAACCCCAGTAATTAAGTTCATTGAAGTTAGTCTCTGAGAAGTATTCGAATCTGCTACTGAAATGTCGGATTAAGCGGTTACATAATATGCAGACACCTTTAATCCTATATCTTGTCAACTAGGTCTGCCTATATAACTCAAACACGTGCATAATGTGCTTCTTGCCTCATAACTCAGGCAGTATATTCCAGATCCTAACTGTGCTCTCTTAACTAGACGCATTGCGGTCACTGAGGGTCTCGCGTTTGAAGAGCACCCAGTTCAGATATTAGATGATAGGAATAAGTAACTACGCGTCAAGCAGATACCTTTAATCAAAGTACATTGGCAAATCACACCTCCTCATAATCCAGTTTGGGAAACCGAGGATGAGATGCAAGCCAAGTACCCACATCTATTTATGATAAACTTGCATGGTTTTGCAAAGCTCATAAGTTTCGAGGACGAAACTCTTTAAGGGGGGAAGATTGTAATAGACTGATCTTAAATCATATTTATTTATTTAATTAAGCCATGTCATTAATTTGTCATATTTATTTCTCATGTTTAATCATCCCAGTTGTGAGAATTCATTTCGGGCCCCACTTTGCAACTTGAGTTTCATTTGTGTAGCAATTTCGGGTGAATGATATTAGGCCCCGGTAAATATGATTCGATGATAAATTGTCTTTTATTATGCCACCAAGATTTAATTTTTAACCATGCAAAATTTGGGCCCAAATTCATTTAGTTTGGCCTAATTCATTTGGGCCTGGATTTCAGCCAGATTCTTTTGGGGCTCAAATTGTGGCCCAAAAATTCTGGTGCAATTAAATTAAGTTAACCACCATCATTTGCACTAAACTTTGATTAGCAAAAAGCGACTTTATGGGAGGTTAACAGCTAGCCAAGTGTTTCTAGTTCATTTCTAACCAAGCAAAACACACATACACACATCTCTCTTCTTTCTCTCTTTTTTCAAGCTCAAGTAAGTAACTGAAACTTTGTCTCCTTGGATCTTTTTCATTTTGATTTTTGTTTATGTTATTTAAGTTTAGATCATGTTCTTTAGATGGAAATAAGAGTTATTTTGATGTTTTTAATTGTTGATTAAGCTTGGAGCATGCTAAGGTTTAAGGTTATTCATGATCATGCAAGCTTAAGATTGGAACTATGTTTTTCTTGGATTGTTTGTGTTTGATTTAGGGGTTTCAATCTCCAATAATGTTTATGAGGGCATTTTTTGTGATTTTGGATGAGATGAGGAGGAATTAAGTCGGTTACAAGCTAGGGTTTTGGTAAGTGATGCATGGTTCGAAATATTTTGGCATCAAGCATGTTGTTTGATTATATTTTGATGCAAAATGAATCTTTGATGTGTTCTTTGACTTGAAAAAATGATTTGGTGTGATTTTTACATAAACGGGTGAATTATGGAAGTTTTTCTTATTGATTTAAAAGTGGTTCATTTGCTCATTGATGCAAGCATAGGTGATTATGGGTGTGTTTGGAGTGATTTGGTAAAGAGAGGAATTGAAGCACATATGTAAAGGTAATTATGGAGTATTTTGAGGTAAAATGGTTATGTAAGATGATGAAAAGAACCAAGTATTGTTTACTGATCTTAGGAATAGATTTCAAACGGACATCATGTGGAAAACAAGGGGTGAAAGCATGGACAGTAGGCTGTGGACAGACCAAAAATAGGGGTCTATTCATGAGCAAACTGGTATTGCTTAGGCAGTCAAAAAATTATAATTTTCGGTGGTTATATAGCTCAACAAGTTATCTTTCATATGCTTTTTGAATCACCTCATTCCAACTTCTGCGGAAAAGGTTATGGCCATTTTTCTAAGACTGCGCAGGATGGACCTGAGCTGTGGACAGTTGTGATTAAGCTCAATTTTGAGAACCGTGTTGTGGTAGCTAAGTTTTGCACTGTCGATAAAAGTGTTGCGGGACTTCTTGAGGTTTTCATATTGGGGTTTTGTAGCTCAATTTGAGGTCAAGGGTGAAAGTTATGAATTCCCTAATGTGAAGCTTCAATCCGTAACAACTTTCATTGTACTTAGAAGCTTATTTGGTTTGGAAAACTAAGTTATATTGTATGTGCTATGAAATTGAGCAAGTGGGGAGATTGATAACTCGAGATCAGGGTTTGTTGTTCCAAACTATTGTGTTTAAAGTTATTCTAAATCTACCACCACTCCAATTGCTGTCAAACCTTTGTTACCTATCTCAGAAATATCAAAAATCCGTGATCAATTATAGCCATCGAAGTCTTTCATTCATGATCTTAATTATTCTACCTTGATTAGTTTACTACAAAATTATTTCACTTTGAGTTAAATTACCCTAACTCATTTAGTTTTTAAATCATGTTGGTAGAACTTATCTTCTATTGAATTATTTGAGTTATGGATGCCTTTTAATGAATTTTTATTGCAATCACAAATTATCAAAGTCAACATTGTTTACTAATTTCATATACCTATAATTGTATTTCTTGAACAGAAATTGGGGACTAATGTATCGTTTCGCATTGTGCGTAAGTATTATCAAGTGAGATTGCATTTTAAAGATTTTAGGTACGTTTATTGTCTGTATCTTTAGAAATGAGCACGTATTTATCAAAATTACAATGTTTTGGTAAGTACATCAATGAATCAATTTAATCAGTGATTTATCATATAATTAGTAACTCCATCAGTTATCAGTTACGAAGCATAGCCCTTCAGTTACCGCGCGGCTTTATGCCAGGTTCCGATCGGCTTGGCAGGCGTACACCTATCCATAGATCATAATAATTACAAGGGCTTCACTGCCAGCTAATTACTAGCTATCCAGTTTTACATTGATCGTATTCACTGTTTAACTTAAAATGAATTATAAAGCAGGCGCCCAACCAATTTATGCAGTGATCATTTAACAATACAGAAATGCATGTATTGAGCTTTGGCTTACAGTTCGAAATGTTTTCATGTTTTGTTTTAGGCCAACACTCAGTGAATTACCCTCATGCTAGCAAGTCAGCTGAAAAGCATTCTAGCGAGTCAGCCGAAGAGAATAAGTAAGCAAGGGAAACTTGGATGAATCAACAGCGATATGGACTATGCATACTTTGGAGTCGTATTTTGTAATCTTCAAAATATGGAGGTGTAAGCTCTATGGTGAAGTGTTTTACTGTAGTGTATAAACCTTATGTTGGTTAATTAGTGAATGCATATGGTTGAAGTTACGTCTAACTATGTTATTTCTAGTACACTGAGAGCAAGCCTTGTCCTTTTGGGATGGCGGTAATGCCCAGATCATTGGGTTTATCAATTGTAATTGAGGGAATCAGAATAATAATTGCAAACAGTGAAACATGCTTAATTAGTAGGTGTTACAGTTTTAGTATCAGAGCCAGGTTGATTTCCTTGATAGGATATGGAGTATGGAGAGTAGAGACTGAAGGGTGAGAAGGTTTTTTAGTGAGGTTTATTAGTGTATCATTAGAAATTTGTGACATGAGAGATTTATGATAGTAGAAGTGCCTATTTATCTCACCCATGTTCTTTACTTATATTCCCCCTTGTTAGATGCATCCATATGCAATGAATATGCAGTCAGGTACTTCTGCGGCCATTCGCGTCTCTTTACTACATGCTAGCATGGTAGTCTGCTTTTATGATCTCTATTATGAGTTTCCTAGCCATATATGTGGTCTATACCTTTATAGATAGTTTTGATCAGTACCTAAAGTTACCCCTTAGAGTTTGTTATTAACGTTATAGAGTTCAC
>NCQV01122299.1:22541-43413 GCA_002740545.1 Lophocereus schottii
GAGATTATTACACTGTCAAGGTACATGTACCCCTCTAGATAGGGAAAATGCCTTGTGGAGCTATATCTTTGGGTTAAATCAGTATGCGGTGAACATTACAATAAGTACTTACGCCTGTGGATGACAGTTTAGTAGCTTATGGTATGTTACTTGATATTATATGTGTTATATTTAGTGTGAAAAGTTGTCATAGAAAGGGAACATCTATTTTTGTCAGTAAGCCTTTACTTTGGCAATGTTCCTATGACATCTAATCATTAACTTACCTTTACCCTAGCGCTTGGATCGTTCAGGGTATCATTTTGTGGCTTATAGCACTCACTTGTTCTATACTAGTTCTTTGTCTAGACCATTTGCTTTAAGGGCCTCATCTGATATCTAAACCCTGCCAACTATCACTTATCTTTTGTAAGAATGCTTAGTATTTCTTACAATGGTTGTTTGCTTTGCTCAAAGATCTTCTTCTATCTAGTATTGTTTAGTTTCTCTCTCCACTCCAAGCCTTAAAAGGGTACGCACTTTTTTTTTCCTTCTAGTATGGCCTCTAGTGTTCCTACAAACTCATTTTTTAGTCTGGAATACGGGCTTTTGTTCAATTCTAAATGGTTGTTAATTACTATTGACAGTTATCATCTTTTATTCGTTCTCCTAGGAGCGTACTCACGCACGTATCTTATATCTCTTTTATTCATTGCTGAATACCTATATCTCATTCATTTACTGTTGAGAGCGTGTTCACGCATATACCTTCTACTCCATTTATGTGTAATGATACGCTCGTATGATTTGCCCTAAATTCATAAGATGATCCATCTCTTATGGGTGTGGGTGACTGTTATAATCCTCTTACTCTTCTTAGTTTAAACTTCAACTCCCACATATATATCTTACATGCTCATAAGTAAACTCCAGCTTTTCTATTCAATCTTATTACTAGACTTGAATTGGTTTCATATGACCAAAGGCACGTTTCCAATGTCACTTGCTCAATCTATTTACTTATCCATTGGTACTTTGTTCATCCAATCTATTGATCTATCCATTGCACTTTGACAATCTAATCTATTGATCTACTTATTGCACTTGCAATTCTCACCCCTATGTTTTATATCCTCATAAGTGAACTTCTGTAATCCTTATTTGATCTTATTGTCGTACTTGGCTTAGCTCCATATGAGCGAAGGCATGTTCCCACTGCAACCTATCCAATCCATTTATCTATTCATTAGACCTTTCTTATTTAAGCGCTTTATTTATCCATTATACCTTGTTTATCCAATCTATTTCTCTATGTATTGTTTTTTGTTTGGCCACTCTCTCGATTGCATTTATCCTGCCAATCGTATCTAAAAAGTCAACCTTTTGGAACTCCATTGCTGGCCATCTCCTTTTTAAATCATCAGCTGAACTCGAAGGTAACCGGGCCATCTATCTTCTGGGATAACTATGTATTGGATCCTTTATAATCAATATTTATAAACCATAATTCTTGTGGTATTATAGTTTAGAATTCTGGATACGCTCATGGTTATCTTTATTTTAACTACCCCATGATAATCTCTCTTTTATTAGTGTTTTCTAGTCTCATAGTTCATTTCTTTTGTATGCAATGATTCGCTTGGCTGACAACTCCATTACTCTTATCCCTAATCATGGTTATTTCATCACCCATTATCGACCGGGAGCAGATCCCTGAGTAGTCTGATATAGGGAGATCATGTGATGCATTAAGAATATCATATGAGGACTTTTTGATAAGGGCATGTAATTATATTGGAGTGAGTTAGAAGAAATATTATGTATAAGGTCAGAACTAATCCAAGCAAGCCTTAATAGGGAAAATTTCAAGTACATGGTGAGATGATACGAGGTCAACGAAAGAGTTGTGCTGGCAAAATAAGGAAACAACCAAAGTCTCAGATGGGTTATAGAGTATTCCAAAAGGCCTTTCTAGTCAAAAGTAGTAAGAGATCGATTATCCAAGGACAACTAGGGACTAGTTACATTGGGCCTTATGATTCATTGAAAAGTTAAATCCTGTAACTTGTTGACTGCACCTATCTGTTGAACCCGAACCCATATTTAACGTGTTTTATAACTTATAATAGTACGTATCAGGGTACACAATAGTTTTCATTAGTGGATAAGGTGATTAACTAGTAGTGAGCACCTCCTCACTACTAACAAGGTTCTTTTCTTTCGAAGAAAATATTAGTTTTGAACCCAAGTAATTGAGTTCATTGAAGCTAGTGTTTGAGAAGTATTCGGATCTGCTACTGAAACATAGGATTAAGCAGTTACACAATACGCAGACGCCTTTAATCCCATAGCTTGTCAACTAAGTCTGCCGATATAACTCACACACGTGCATAACGTGTTTTTTGCCTCATAACTCAGGCAGCACATTTCAGATCCTGACCGTGCTCTCTTAACTAGACCCATTTCAGTCACTGAGGGTCTCGCGTTTGAAGAGTACCCAGTCCAGATATTAGATGGCAGGAATAAGTAGCTACGCATTAAGGAGATACCTTTAATCAAAGTATATTGACAAATCATACCTCCTCAGAATCCAGTTAGGGAAACTGAGGATGAGATGCAAGCTAAGTACCCACATCTATTTAAGAAAACTTGCATTTTTTTCCAAAGTTCATAAATTTTTAGGACGAAACTCTTTAAGGGGGGGAGACTGTAATAGCCCGGCCCTAAATCATATTTATTTATTTAATTGAGTCATGTCATCAATTTTTCACATTTATTTACCTCATTTAATCATTACGATTGGGAGAATTCATTTCGGACCCCACTTTGCAATTTGAATTTCATTTACGTAACAATGTCAGGTGAATCAATATTAGGCCCCGATAAATATGATTCGGTGATAAATTATCTTTCATAATGTCATCAAGATTTAATTTTTAACCATGCAAAATTTGGGTCCAAATTCATTTACTTTGGTCCAATTCGTTTGGGCCCGAATTTCGGCCCGATACTTTTGGGGCTCAAATTGTGGCCAAAAATTGTGGGACAATTAAATTAAGTTAATCACCATCATTTACACTAAACTTGGATTAGCAAAAAGCTACTTTATAGGAGGTTAAAAGCTAGCCAAGTGATTTTGGTTCATTTCTAACCAAGCAAAACACACACACACACATCTCTCTTCTTTCTCTCTCTTTTCTGGCTCAAGTAAGTAACCCTAACTTTGTCTCCTTGGATCTTTTTCATTTTGATTTTTGTTTATGTGATTTGCATTTGGATCATTTTCTTTGGATGGAAATAAGAGTTATTTTGATGTTGTTAATTGTTGACTAAGTTTGGAGCATGCTAGGGTTAAGGGTTATTCATGATCATGGAAGCTTAAGATTGGAACTATGTTTTTTGTCTTTTGAATGTTTGTGTTTGATTTAGTGGTTTTAATCTCTAATAATGTTTATGAGGGTCTTTTTTGGTGATTTTGGATGAGATGAGGAGGAAGTAAGTTGGTTACAAGCTAGGATTTTGGCAAGTAACGCATGGTTTGAAATATTTTGGCATCAAGCATGTTGTTTGATTATTTTTTGATGCAAAATATATCTTTGACGTGTTTTTTCACTTGAAAAAAAATGATTTGGTGTGATTTTTGCTTAAAGGGGTGAATTATGGTAATTTCCCCTATTGATTTAAGAGTGGTTCATTAGCTCATTGATGCAAGCAAAGGTGATTATGGGTGTGTTTGGAGTGATTTTGTAAAGAGAGGAATTGAAGGACACATGTAAAGATAATTATGGAGTATTTTGAGGTAAAATGGTTATGTAAGATGATGAGAAGAAGTAAGTATGGTTTACTGGTCTTAAGACGAATTTCAGATGGAAATCATGGGGAAAACAAGGGGTGAAAGCATGGACAGTAGGCTGTGGACAGACCAGAAATAGGGGTCTGTTCATGAGCAAACTGGTATTGTTTGGGTGGTCAAAAAATTATGATTTTTAGTGGTTATATATATCAATGGGTTATCTTGCAAATGTTTTTTTAATCACCTCATTCTGAGTTCTGAGGAAAACATTGTCGCTATTTTTCTAAGACTGCGCAAGACATACTAGAGTTGTGCACAATTTTGATTATGCTCAATTTTAGGAACTCAGTTGTGGTAGTTGGGTTTTGTACTGTAAATGAAAATGTCACGGGACTTCTTGATCTTTTCACATTGGGGTTTTATAGTTAAATTTGGGGTCAGGGGTGAAAATTATGAATTCCCTAATGTGGACCTTGAATCGATAACAAATGTGATTGTACTTAAAAGCTTATTTGGTTTGGAAAACTAAGCTTTATCATATGTGCAATAAAATTGAAGAAGTGGGGAGATTGATAACTCAAGATTAGTGTTTGTTAGTCCAAACTAGTGTGTTCAAAGTTATTCTAAACCTACCACCACTCCAATTGGCCTCAAACCATTATTACCCATCTCAAAAATATCAAAAATCCATGATCAATTATAACCATTGAAGTCTTCCTTTTATGATCTCAATTATTCTACCTTGATTAGTTTTACTCTGACATTATTTCACTTTGAATTAAATTACCCTAACTCATTTAGTTTTCAAATCATGTTGGCAGAATTTATCTTCTATTGAATTATTTGAGCTATGGATGCTTTTCAATGAATTTATATTACAATCACAAATTATTAAAGTCAACATTGTTTACTAATTACATACACCTATAATTATATTTCTTAAATAGAAATTGGGGCCTAATTTATCGTTTCCCATTATGTATAATTATTATCAAGTGAGATTACATTTTAAAGACTTCAGGTACATTCATCGTCTGTATCTTTAGAAATCAAGATGTATTTATCAAAATTATGATATTTTGGTAAGTACATCAATGAATTAGTTTAATCAGTGATTTACCACATAATGAGTACCCCCATCAGTTATCAGTTACAGGGCATAGCCATTCAGTTACCCTTGCGGCTTCAGGCCAGGTCTCAATCGGCTTAGCAGGTGTACACCTATCCAGAGGTCGTAGCAATTACAAGGGGTTCACTGTCAGATAATAACTAGCAATGTAGTTTTATATTCATTTTATTCACTGTTTTAACTTAAAATGAATTGCAAAGTGGACGCCCAATCAATTTATGCAGTGATCATTTCATAATACAGGAATGCATGTGCTGAGCTTTGGCTCACAGTTCAAAATGTTTTCATATTTTGTTTTGGGCAAACTCTCAGTGAATTGCCCTTATGCTAGCAAGTCAGCCGAAAAGCATGCTAGTGTCAGCTGAAGAGAATAACTAAGTGAGGGAAACTTGGATGAATCAACAGTGATATGGACCATGCATACTTTGGAGCTGTATTTTGTAATCTTCAGTATATGGAGGCGTAAGCTCTATGATGAATTGTCTTACTGTAGCGTGTAAACCTTACATTGGTTAATTAGTGAATGCATATGGTTGAAGTTATGCCTAACTATGTTATCTCTAGTACACTTACATTAAGCCTTGTCCTTTTGGAACGGCGGTAACACACTGATCATTGGGTTTATCAATTGTAATTGGGGGAATCAAAATAATAATTACAAACATTGAAACATGCTTAATTAGGGGGCGTTACAATCACTCTCATCATCCTCATTATGCTCTTCAATCTCATCATCACCCTCATGCCCCTCTCTAGGTAACACCACTTCCCAAATAATTACCCTATCACAATTCTAATTCCTTTTGTTGGATATGGTGGTTAAGGCCAAATGGGGGTGAGTGAAGAGAACTTGTTTGTAGTGGGGATTTTTACTGATGCCACCCTTTGCATCAATTATGATGATATGGGCAAGGGTGGCAATATCAAAGTTCCTTACCCCACTAAAGAAGTGAATCTCAACAGTGTCAAGTTTCCCCTATGGCCTAAAGCTTAGGCAATTGCGGTGGTCGTGTCTCCCATACCTACCACATTCTCATGAGTGGTTTGGCTATCTTAAGTAAGTGGTGAATGATGAAGGCCCCGATATCCGCATGAGCGCCCGTCAAGGCACACCAAATAAAAATAACTCCGCTTTTCTACACAAGTTTTAGCTATCATTACACCTAAATATTATATTAGCCATTAAAAGTTGTAGGTAGCAGATATTAACATTGCATACGTCGGTGGCCTGGGCTTACCTATGGTCACGAGTTGAGGTCGCCCAAACCTATCAGTATATGATTTACGCTTGCATCATGTGATGATTAACCAAATAGGATCAGGTCTCTATCAACTTAAACATCCCTAAATGGACCTGGATAAACCAAATGGCGATGTAAACCATTGAACTCCCTCAGACTTATTTTATGGCCAGTGTTAAACATTCGAAATGAAATGAGGACTTCTTGATCCCTAATATGACCCGCCCAATCAACACATAAAGAGCTCAAAAATTTAAGTTTTTAGCAGATCATATGACACACAACGTATTTTAACATATTCCATTCAGTCCAAATTGCTAAGTAAAGTAACAACATCATCAAGCATGCCCAATGCCCTCAAAGAATCAACATGCCAAAACGTTTCTTCACTAGTCTTCCTAGCGCACTCAAAGTCTCATATTTCAACTTCTATTCTTCATTCACAAATACCAAACCCCTAGTCCTAAGAGAAAGAATCAAAGGGTAAGTACCTTTTTCACCTTAGTTCTTGAAGGTGCATGCGAGGACGAGGAAGTCCTTGAAGATTACTTGGGTAGATATAGAGCTCAGGAGAATTCACCAAATCTTTTCTTGCCCATTTCTTCAAATTAAGAAAAAAATCAAACTTCCCCAATGCAAAAATGGCGGCAAGCAGTACTCTTTTATTCTCTAAACCTTCAACCTCAACAATGGAGGTTAGAGTTCTAGAGAGAGAAAGTGAGTGGTTAGGGAGAGAAAGAGGATGAATTGAAGAGAAATTTGGTGGAAAAAAACAGATTATGGATTAAATTTATGAAATTTGTGAAAAAATTGACACATTTGGGAAGGAGTTGAGTGGGGAGAGATAAGGGAAGTGAGAGTTAGTGAGAGAGAGTGTCGGGTAGAGAGAGAAATTAGAGAGAAAGAAGAAGAAGAAGTGAAAAAAGAGCACCAACATGTCGGGTTTAGGGCTACTAGGAGGTGGCACAGTCATGCCACCTAGAGTAGGGGCCCATGCTAAATCTTTAATCAACACCCTGAACTTCCTGCTATAGCAAGCGTGTGCCCCTTGGCAAGGGTGCATCGTGCCAAATCTTTATGAGGGCTATGTTTGTGTTGTTTGATGGGCATAAGGGTGCCGCTTGGTAAGGGCTCCTTATGCAAAATCTTTTCCTAGGAAAATGTGCATCTTCTAACTTCTTATCTTTTTTTTTAACTCTTGTTTTCCTCATTTCTTCTCACTTTACTTTCCCTTTTTTTTCCTTTTCTTCCTCCTTTTTCACTCTTTCTCTCATGTTTTTCCTTGGCTTTTCTCATTTTCTCATTTTTTTTAGATTTTTAATTTTTGAATACATAATTCTCACACATATATATATATACTATGCACAAATATATAATGAGTTAAGACCATGACTACTTAAGCAAAGGAGGTTCATGGAGGAGGAGACATT
The DNA here is from genome assembly GCA_002740545.1 of Lophocereus schottii. Classification (NCBI taxonomy): domain Eukaryota; kingdom Viridiplantae; phylum Streptophyta; class Magnoliopsida; order Caryophyllales; family Cactaceae; genus Lophocereus; species Lophocereus schottii. The sequence continues at coordinate 30,114 of NCQV01122299.1, forward strand.
CCACATCATTTTCACTTGGCAACTCCAAAACTTGCTTCAATCTATGCTCGTTTACCATAAATTCTTGGCCTTTGGTAGGGCGCTTGATTTCAATTGCCTCCTGAGGGAACACTGTCACTACCATAAAGGGATTAGTCCACCTAGACCTAAGTTTTTTTAGGAATAGATAAGGACAGGAGTCATACAAGAAAACTTTTTGCCTGAGGGAGAATTCTTTCCTACGGATGAGCTCATCATACAAGACCTTAGCTCTCTCTTTACTTAAGCAGGTGTCATCATAAGCCTCTCTCCTAATTTCTTCAAGCTTATTTAAGCTCAATTTCCTTTCCTCACCGATGGCATTTAAATCAAAGTTAAGAGTCTTAATTGCCCACCAAGCCCAATGCTCGAGCTCAATGGGTAGATGGCACGGATACCCATAGACCACTCTGTAAGGCGACATGCTTGGGGGGTCTCAAAGACCATGTAGTAGGCCTACAATGCATCTATCAACTTGTCTACCCAATCCTTCATATTCTTATTTGTGGTCTATTCAAGGATTTATTTCTTGTCTACTAGACACCTCTACTTGATTGGTCGTTTAGGGATGGTAAGGGGTTGCAAGGCGGTGAAAGATGGAATACTTCTTTAGTAGTACCTCAAAGGACTTAGTATTGAAATAGGTCCCTTGATCACTAATGATTGATCTAGGCATCCCATACCTAGGAAAAGCATTCTCCCTTAGAAGTCGTATTATCACCCTAGACTCATTTGTTCATGTGAGGATTGCTTCCACCCACTTAGACACGTAACCCACACATAAAAGCATGTACTCATTTCGAAATAAATTTGGGAACGGACCTATAAAATCTATACCCCATACATCAAATATGTCAACAATGATGATGGAGGTGAGCGGCATCATGCCTTTTCTATATATCTTGCCTAATTGTTAGCAATGCAAGAACCTTTTGTAATAATCATCAGCATCTCTAAATAGGGTAGGATAATAAAACTTGCTTTGAAGAATTTTTTTTTCACTATCTTCTCTTACTAAAATGGCCCCGCAAGATTAATTGTAGCATAAAGGGAGGACACTATAGATTTGATCGTCAAAAATGCATCTTCTAATGACTTAGCTTAAATAGTATTTAAACAAGGGTCGTCCCATATAAAGGACCGAACCATGAAAAGAAAATAGGCCCTATCATCCTTGTTCCAATCCTTAGGCATTTCCTCGGTCTCTAAGTAACTCACTATGTCAGCGAACCATAGCTCCACATAAGCTCTAAATAGTTGCTTATTGGGGAAATGATCACAAATAGGAGACTCACTTGCATCACTAGTCATTATCCTAGAGAGATCGTCTGCTACTGGGTTCTCAGAACCCTTCCTATCCTTAATCTCATAATTGAATTCTTGGAGGACTAAAATCCATCTAATTAACCTAGGCTTTGCATCTTTCTTTTCAACAAGATGTTTCAAGGCAGCGTGGCCAGTGAAAATAATGACAGGAGACCCTATGAGGCAAGGTCTAAACTTTTCTAAATCTAAAAACTACTGCTAAAAACTCTTTTTCAATTACGGTGTAATTCACTTGTGCCTCATTCAATGTATTACTCACATAGCAAATTACGGGGGTTTCTTATCAATCCTTTGTTTTAGAACTACCCTAATCACATAGTCTGCTGCATCTCACATAAGTTCAAAAGACTCTCCCTAAACAGGAGGATGTAAGATAAGAGTCGTGGTAAACGCCTCTATAAGCTTCGTAAACGTCGCTTCACACTCCTTGGAGAAGTGGAATGGTGTATCCTTAGCTAAAAGTGAGGACAAAGGCTTATCAATCTTACTAAAGTCCTTGATAAATCTCTAGCAGAAACTCACATGTCCAAGAAAAGATCTTATGTCCTTCACACAAGTGGGGAAAGAAGGTTTGCAATCAAATCCACTTTAGCCTCATTGACCTCTATCCCCACACTGGAGTTAATATAGCCCAAGATTATTCCCCTTTTGAGTCTTGACCATGAAATGACACTGCTCCCAATTATGAGTCAAATGTTTATCCCGACACCTTCTTAGTACTTTTCCCAAGTTAGTCAATAAATCCTCAAAAGAGTATCCCTAATCGGAGAAATCATCAATGAAAATCCTAAGGTATTGCTTGACTAAATCGAAAAATATCTAGATCATACACTTTTGAAAGATGGTCGGGGCATTGCAAAGACTAAAGGGAATCTTTCTAAAAGCGTAAGTGCTAAAAGGGCATGTAAATGTAGTCTTTTCTTGGTCTTCGAGGGCAATGAGAATTTGGGTATACTAGGAATACCTATCAAGAAAGCAATAGAAAGCTCATCCGGCTAACCTCGCTAGCATTTGGTCCAAGAATATGCTAAGGAAAAGTAATCCTTTCTAGTGGCAAAGTTCAATTTCCTATAATCAATGCATACCCTCCATACCGATTGGATTGTTGTGGGAATGAGCTCATCCTTGTCATTCTTAACCAAGGTGATACCGGTCTTTTTAGGAACGACTTGGATGGAACTCACCCACTCGCTATCCGAGGTAGGGTAAATAATATCATGATCTAACCACTTTGGGATTTTTTTCTTTACCACTTCTTGAAGGGCAGGGTTCAACCTTCTTTGTCTATCCAGGTAGGGCTTGGCATTGTCCTTAAGGTGAATTTGGTGTTGCACTATGGTGTGACTAATGCCTAAAATATCTCCTAATGTCCACCCTAGAGCCTCTTGGTTTTCCCTTACCAAGTCTAGGACTTAAGTCACTTGATTCAAATTCAAATCATTAGCAATTATTACAGGGAAGGTTTCATTTGGACCCAACAATGCATGCCTGTGTGTGTTAGGAAGGGGTTTTAATTCAATAGAAAAGCATGAAGGCACATTAAGGGGTGCATCATGAGATCGAGAAGGAAGAAGTGAAGGACACAACAATTGATGAATGTATCAAATTCGAGTTCATACTCTATGCAAAATAACTCATACACACATGACATTAACTCTTCTTCATGATCAAACTCTACTCCCACCAACGAAAAGGCACCCACCCAATTACGGGTATGGTGGTCAAAGCCATCAAACCCCATTGGTTGCTTTTGGAGGTTAAATACATTCAATTCCATTGTTATATTTCCAAATATCAACTTCATTTTCCCATCCCTACAATTAATGAGAGCATTTAGAGTAGCCAGGAATGATCGATCAAGGATGATCAACATTTCATTTTCAGGACTCATCACAACCTTGGTCTCTAGAAGCATAAAGTCAATCGAAAATATAAATTCCCTCACTTTAATAAACACATCCTCAACCATCCCTCTAGGAAGCCTAATGCAGTGGTCAACGAGTTAAAGGACCATCTTTGTAGGTTTTAGCTCCCCTATGTCTAACCTTTCATACGCCGTGAAGGCTAGAAGGTTAACACTAGCATCTAAGTCAAGAAGTGCCCAATGAATGTTGTCATTGCCTATCACAATTGAGATTATAGAGCACCCTGGGGTCCTTATGCTTAAGTGACACTTGGTTTGAAATAATTGAGCTCACATTAGAAGCTAAAAATGCCCTTATGGGGACATTGGTGGCTCTTTTAGTGATACACAGGTCTCTAAGGAAACGAGCATACCGGCCATTTGGTGTATCGCATCAAGTAGAGCGATGTTGATTTTGACTTGGGATAAAGTCTCCCTAATTTTATCAACGTGAGATTGCACCTTCTTCCCCTTCAATTGGTTAGGGAAATAAAAAGGGGGCTTGAAGTACAAGGGGAAGGAGTAAGAGCATCCCTAGGATAGGTAGAATCATGGATTGACTCACTCTCCTTGGGTTCATCTGCCTCCTTAGATGGAGTTGAAGCAATTGGAGAAGGAAGCATATCACCCCATTCGAGGAAGGGAGGGAAGATGATAGCGTAGAGGAATCATTCTCATTTTGCTCACCTATATCAGGGTCAACCTTTTTGCCCGACCATAAAGAAATTATAGCATTTACTTTTTGAACATCATTAGAGTCAAATGAAAAGAAGGATCCCCCTATTGCGTTCACCTCCAATTGACTAGGGAAAACCCTCTTTTACCTATTAAACATAGAAAACTGTGCAGATTGTTCACTTATTGTCTTCATCATTCTCTCATTTAAGTTCTTTTGATTCTTGCTCGAGCCGGATGATGAACAATGATCATGTCCAGTTCTTTCGGGGGATGAATTGAATCTATAAGAATTCACCTATCCTAATAACAAAAAAACCTGACTTGAATGATCCTGTATTAAGGGCTAAATTGGCAAAAGGGATGGGTCATAATTATTATGGCAAGCCCGCATGGCCTAATGATCTTTTATATACTTTTCCGGTAGTCATTCTAGGTACTATTGCATGTAACGTAGGCTTAGCGGTTCTAGAATCATCAATGATTGGTGAGCCCGCGGATCCCTTTTCAACTCTTTGGATGTCATTTCTAGTCTATCTCTTTCTATTTCTATATATGGAAAGTGAAAGTATTATCATAGAAAAAAAAATCATCAAAAAATTATCATATAATAAATATAATACAAAAATACAGAAATTACAATACAAAAATATTATACTTCATAGAAAATTTTGTTCATCCTAATTGAATATTTTAGGGAATTTTAAAATATATATATATTTCATATATTTTTAGTTAGATTATGCTTTTCTATATTTGAAAAATTGCATAAAGAGGATATCGTCTATAATCTAAATACATAGATAATGAATAGGAAAAAAAGATTCGTTTGACCAATAGATGTCTTTCACATCCAACTACAACAATGAATAATCCATTTTCAATGGCAATTCCAAAAAAACGTACTTCTAAGTTCCCTAATCATTCCCTCCATGTCATTTACTTTCTTATTCACTTGAACTAATTCATTATAATTGAGATGGGAATATGATTGAGCCATATGTGGTTGAGGAGAAGGAACCCTATGAGCATTGTATGCCCCTTGGAAGGGTGGCTTTGGATATGCAAAAGATGAGTTCCCTTGAAAACCCACATATTGATTGTTGGGCATCAAAGCATTAGGCCCAATCCATGAGAAACTAGGGCGTTGAGCCCACCTCGAGCTGAAAGTAGAAGAGTATTCAAATTTTAGACGTTGAAAGGTTGTATTCACTTGCCCTTGCTCTCAGCTTGTAGCCAATTGTTGAGAAAATAGGGAACGTGCACTTAGGGAGTGATCGGTGGATTACCACTGAGAAGATGAGACCCTTTGGGGAGGAGGAAAGTTCGTTAATGCTTGGGACAATACAAAACCCTTCAACATATTCCTCCCTTTTAGTTATTGATTCTAGCACCTAGACTCTCATCACGTAATGGCCTCTTATTGCCAGGTCTTTTCCGCTAACTCTTCCACGAAATCCCAAGCGTCGGTGTCACTCTTGTTCAAGAAACCATTTTAGCACATAGATTCCACTATGGTTCTAGTGTCTTGGTCAGGGCCCTCATAAATGATTTGGCGCAAGGGCTAACTTCCTAGACCATGGTGTGGATATTAAGCAGGTAAGAGCTTAAATGTTTCAAAGCACTTCAAGAGGACTCTTTCTCAAGTTGGACAAAGTGGTTGATCTCATTCCTTATTTTCATGGTTTTATCATTCAGGAAATACTTTCTCAAGAAAACCCTCACAAACCCATCCTATATGGAAATGGAATTTATCGGGAGGCTCTGCATCCACTTTTTCGCTGAGTCTTTTAACGCAAATGGAATGAAACGCAACCTAACAATGTCTTGGGGGCACATTAGGGAATTGTATTATCAAGGATAATTCCTTAAATTCACTTAGGAATAGGTAAGCATCACCATCTCCAATGAATTTGGGAAGCATGGTTGTGTATTGAGGGCTAAAAACAAATTGGACATCCCCATCAAGTTGTAGGATATGAAAACAAAAGGGATTAGTGGAACTTGGTAGGTAGAAGATTTGGTTTAGGCTCCTTGGAGCTGAAGGAGGAGAAAAGGGAGGCCTTAAGCCTGTTCCTTTGCTATTTCTTTGGAATCAAGTGCTATTGTTAGGGTTGCCTCAATGGCTGGTGATGAACTTTTAACACAAGTTAACCTCACACAACTAGGCAACCACATCCAAGCACTCATTCATTCTCATTTTTCTTTTCTTTTTTTGGGTTTACTTTTCCTTTTTTTGGGTTTTTTCAAAATGGCCAAAACTAAACTATGTACAGCAATTAAGTCTAAGTCAAAAGCAAATCCAATGCTATCATCCCCTGACAATGACGTAATTTGTTGGTACTATTTTTAGGTGATGAGAAAAGGTAAAAGGTCATCCTTAGGGATGATTTGTGATTAGCTTAAGATTGACTTAATTGAGAGACTGAGGTATCCATTTAAATATAGTAAACTACTTTAACATGTAAATTCAATCTACTTTTTCTACTAATGAGGATCCAAAGCTAACAATAACAATGTACACTAGACTAACCTAACCATTGATCACTAAGCACACTTAGAAACACATAGCATGTAAAAACAGGGTGATTAGGGCTCGACATGGTCCGTGGCATGACATGGCCACTGACATGGCAGCAACATTCCTCAAAAGATCATACCTAAAAAAAGAGAAACTACCTAAGCTACTACTAACCCTAAACAATGCAACAAAGAGGTAAAGAAAGAATACTGCCCCTACTTTTGCATCCATTGATGATCAAGGTCAATTGCTAAATGCCATCATCAACTCTAGATTAGCTCCTCTAGCAATAAACCTTCAAGTTTGTAAGAACTTAGTCTAACCTAGTGGTATTAATGATCAAAATAAAAGAAGGGAAATCAAAAGAAGGGATGTTCAAGTTTTAAGAGGTGAATTTAGGTTTCAAATCCTTTGAAATTATGTAATAGTCCGACCATAAATCATGTTAATTTATTTGATTAAGTCGTGTTGTTATTTTTTTCACATTTAACTATCGCATTTAATCATTCCGATCGGGAAAATTTTATTTGGGCCCCCACTTTACAATTCGGATTTTAATTATCATAAAATTTCGAATGAATCGATAGCAGGCACTAATAAATATGGTTGGAGAGGTTAAATTATTTTCGTAGCATCATAAAAATTTAATTTTGAGCTACGAAAAATTTCAATCGCATAAATTTTATTTTCCGGGCCCAAACTCATTTAGGTCCAATTCCGACCCAACAAGCTATTACTTCATTTTACTTGACTAAGTACCATTGAATGTGTTTAATTTTCATTGTCCTAACCTACTTTTGATAGATACAAATTCAATCAAGTAAAACTTAGATCAGCTTCATCCAAGTAAAAGACTCAAAATATCAAGCAAGCAAGCAACACTCCTCTTTCTCTCTCCTCCTTTTTCTAATTCAAAGTGAGTACACCCTAACTCTATCTTGTTGATTTTTGGTTTTGATTCTTTTTTTTTTTGTTTTGGTTGTTGATCAAACTAGATTGTTAGAATCAAGGCTTATTTTGATATTTTTAATTGATTGGATAAGCTTAAAGCATGCTAGGGTTGAGGGGTGTCTATGATCATGCAAGCTTAAGTTAAAGTATTGGATTTTGATTGTTTTATCTTTGATTTGGTAATCTTTAAACCTATTGATAATGATGATGGTGTGTTTGGTGATCTTGAGATGAGACACCAATGTTTTATGTTGGACATAAGCTAGGGTTTGGTGATTATGCAGGATTTGGATGCTTATGCGCATCAAGCATGTTATTTGTATAAACCTTGATATAAAATGAACCTTGGATGTGAAAAAAAAAATGGCTTTATGGGATTTTTTCATAAAGGGGTGAATTATGGAAATTTTCCAATTGATTTAAAAGTGGTTCATTTACTTATTTATGCAAGCAAAGGTGATTATGGGTGTGTTTGGAGTGATTTTGTAAGGAGATAAATTAAAGGACATATGTAAAGATATTTATGAATTATTTTGAGGTAAAGTGGTTATGTAAGATGATGAGAAGAACCAAGTATTGCTTACTGATCTTAAGGACTTATTTCAGAGGGAAATCATGTGGAAAACAAGGGGTGAAAACATAGACAGTAGGTTGTGAACAGACCGAAAATAGGGGTCTATTTACGAACAAACTGGCACTATTTAGGCAATCACAAATTGTGATTTTCAGTGGGTAGATACATTAATGAGTTATATTCCAAATGCCTCTTGAATCACCATATTCTGAGTTCTGTGGAAAACATTATGACTGTTTTACTAAGATTGCACGAGATAGACCCGAGCTGTGCATAGTTATGACTAAGCCTAATTTTAAAAACTGTCTCGTAGGAGTTGGTTTTGTGCTATAAATGAAAGTTTTGCAAGATTTCTAAAGCTTTTCATATTGAGATTTTAGGTCTCAATTTGAGGTCGATAGTGAAAGATATGAATTTTCTAAAGTGAACCTTAAAAGGGTATTAAAATATCGCGAGGTGGTGAAGTAGTAATGTGGGAGCTTAATCAAAAGTTTCTAAATAATTATGGTTATCATGAAGAAATGCAAAGTTTAGAGAGTTCAACGAGTTAAATGAGTATGAGAATGAAATTTGAGAAATTGGGAGAATTAAGACTCAAGAACAGTGGTTATCGAGCCTAGTTAGTATGATTCATTACATTCCCCTTGGCCTTAAACCTTTGTTATCTATCTCAGAAATATCAAAAACCCATATTCCATTTGCAGCCATCAAAGCCTTCCATTTATAATCCCCATTGTTCGATTTTAATCAACTTTGCTCCACACTATTTTACCTTTAGTTAAATTGCCTTAATTTATTTGGTTTTCGAATCATATGGGTGTAACTCATCCTATATTGAATTACTTGTGTTACAAATGGCTTTTGGTTATCAAAATTCTATTAAACTTATAAGTTATGGGAACGAATACAGTTTGCTAACTCCATATATTTACAATTACATTTTTCAAGCAGAACTGGGCCTCGTTTATCGTTTTCCACAGTGCATAAGTATTATCAAGTGAGATTCCATTTTAACGATTTCAGGTACATTCATTGCCTATGCCTTTAGAAATCAACACATATTTATCAAAATTATAATAATCAGTTACACAGTGATTTATCACTTAGTCAGTGACCCCGCCAGTTATCATCTAGCATTTGCCCTCTAGTTACCCGTGCGGCTTCAGGCTAGGTCCCCGATCGGCTTGGCAGGTATACACCTATCTATAGATCGTAACAATATGAAGGGGTTCACTGTCAAATAATAACTAGCAATGCAGTTTACGTTCATCCCATTCACTATTTTAATTAAAATGAATTGCAAAGCGGGCACCTAACCAATTTATGTAGTAATCATTTAGCAATACAGGAATGTATGTACTGAGTTTCGGCTCACAGTTCGAAATGCTTTCATGTTTTATTTTAGGCAAGCGCTAAGTGAATCGCCCTCATGCTAGCGAGTCAGCCGAAGAGCATGCTAGCGAGTCAGTCTAAGAGAATAAGCAATCAAGGGAAACTTGGATGACTCAACAGTGATATAGACCATGTATATTTTGGAGCTATATTTTGTAATCCTCAGTGTAGGGAGGTGTAAGCTCTGTAGTAAATTACTTTACTGTAGTGTATAAACCTTATGTTGGTTAATGAGTAAATGCATATGGTTAAAGTTATGCCTAACTATGTGGACTCTAGTGCACTTGCAGCAAACCTTATCCTGTTGGGATGGTGGTAATGCCCCGGTTATTGGACTTGCCAGTTGTAATTGAGGGAATCAGAATAATGATTGCAAATAGTAAAACATGCTTAATTAGGAGGCATTACCGATTTGGTATCAGAGCCAGGTTTGGTCTTCCTTGATGGAATATAGAGTATGGAGAGTGGAGTTAAGAGAGTGAGAAAGTTGGTTAGTGAGGGTTGTTGTGATATCGTTGGAGATTTATGATATTAGAGACTTGTGACTTATAACAGTAGAAATGTCTATTTATCTCTCTTATGTTCTTCACCTATGTTCCTCCTTATTAGATGGATCCATATGCAGTGAATATGATGTCAGGTACTTCTGTGGCCATTCACATCTCTTTACTTTATGCTAGTATAGTTGCCCATGTGCTAACCTCATTTCTGAGTTTCATAGTGTTATGGTCTATAGACGTAGACTGTTGTGGACCTTATCTACAATTGACCCTTGGGCTAAGTTTAGGACCTAACATCATAACTTTATGATGACTCAAGCCTTGGATGGGATGAACCTAGATTTCAATTCTGCAAGGCCTGGGCTAACATTATCACCAAGTTGTTATTAAGGGAGGAGTTTGAGCCGAGAGGGAATAACATGGACATTCTACAGTATATATTTTCATTACACATTGTATCTCCCACACCATCATCACCTGCACCGAGCACTCTTCAGTCGCTAGACAACCTAAAGTCATCAGGAACTAGAGTGGGGATCCCTATACTGAAGGATCAAATGAGGTCCACATTATTATAGATCTCCCTGATACACCATAGTTGAGGTCTAATTGTGACCTTATGGGAGACTTAGAGAAGGACCCAAAATTAGAGGAGCATCAGTTTGACCATGATGATATGTGGGGATTGGTACTTCAGACAAAAGTTTTAACTTGGGTGGGGATCCTGGAGATGAGCTTGACCTAGACTATGATCCATTTAGAGATCATTACATTAATTTATATTATATGTTGACATCTCAGATAAATTACTTTTTAAGCCCACATGTATATGGTACAGCTAGTTGGATAGATGAATTTTGTGTAAGTTATGGCCATGCATATAGTTAGACGAATCTTTCTGATTGTGTTGACTAGTCCCGTCCACTTCTAGGCAGGTGGCAGACTTGCTCTATTAGGGCTAAATTGTATTTTATTTATAAGGTATATGTAAAGGCTAGCCTCAGGTGGTCAGTTGGATGTGATATTCTTTATGGAACCATGTATATGTATGTACAAGAGCAATTATGGCAATGACATAATGAAGTTTTATGTTATGTTTTGATAATACTTGGGCCATGCTAGCTATATATGTTGTGCATGTGTATCTTATATATTGGTTGTAGTCGGTTGACCGAATTACTCAGCTGAATGGATAGTCAGAATATTAGAATATGTGTAAAATAATGCAGAAACCCACATAGAAGAAAATTCAAACCATGGTCAGGAGCCAGGTGACCACATTTTATGTAATGTGCCAATAACCCTTAGTGGAGTGCCCTCTATTCCCCCTGAGTTGGTTAGCAATATGGGAACTCTAATAATTAACAGACCTTGGTGTCTAAGCTCATGAAATGAATAGATCCAGCACCTTCCGAAATCCCTTATAAAGTCAATAAATTAGAAGATAGGGTGGGTGGATATAACCCTAAAGTATATGATAGAAAGCATGACCTAGTCGAACTAGAAGCACGGATTAGAGGATACAAAAGATTTCCACAATAGTGGAGGTTCCAAAGGATAAAAAGGTGAACATTAAAACATTTTACCTGATTAAGAAAGTGGACCGCGGAGGGAGCTCCGAGCGACAATGTAAACTAGCAAAAGCGTACTCCCACTCCTCCCAAGAGCCATCCTATAGGTCTAACGGAACCCTGTAGGAAAGATACAAGACCTAACCACACCACTCCTGAATGTCTAGTGGGAACTAATAAATGTATATGATGTGGTAGCCCGGAACACCTCATTGCTACCTGTCCTAGAAGACTGGAGGTTGTGGACAAGGGCTCCCACCTCAAAGGCCCACAACTGTAGGAATGTCGTATATGTTGAGCATGGAAGAAGCTGTCAACTCTGGCACGATAGTTACTGTAACTCTTTTTTAATTTCAAAGCCATTTTGTGTATTGGTTGATTTAGTTACCACTCATTTATTCAAATCCAATCGATATGCCATGCAACTGAACCTTGAAAATAAGGAGACAGAAACCAATTATAGAATCAAGTTTTATAGAATCAAGTTACCCAATGACTCTAGAGTTTAGTGTCCAATCTCCTATAAACTTACTCCAATTACTATTGGTGGGATAGTATTTCTTAGAGTTTTAATTCAATTTGACTCGTCAGACTTTGATATCATTCTGGAAATGAGCTGGTTGTGTACTTATGGGGTCAAGATAGATTGTGAGGACCTCAAGGCTATTTCAAGGGATGAATGAGGGAGCGAAATATGCTTTATGGGCAAGAGATAAAATACCTTATCCTTTAGATTCTGTTATGAAAGCAAGTGATCTCTTATGTCAAGGATATACAGGGTATTGGTGTTGTGCTATTAACACTTAACCACAGGAAGAAAAAGCAAAAGATATCCCTGTAGTTTGTAAATTTAGAGATGTTTCCCTAAAGAGTTACTTGGACTATCTCGCAAAGATAAATTGATTTTGAGATTGAATTAATCCCTGATGCCCAACATATCTATAAAGCGCCATATCATATGGCCCCAACAACGCTTAGAAAATTAAAGATTCAGTTAGATGAGCTATTATAGAAGGGATTTATCAAACCAAGTGTGCCACCATAGGGTGCCTAGTTCTATTTGTGAAGAAAAAAGATGGAGCCTTGAAGATAAGTATCAGTTACAAGGAGCTAAACAAGATTACCATTAAAAACAAATACCCATTGCCCCGAATAGATGATCTATTTGATCGACTATAAGGAGAAGCGGTCTTTTCTAAGATTTATTTGAGATTAGGATACTATCAACTTATGATTATATCTGAAGACATTTCCAAAACCGCACTTAAGACCAAGTTTGGTCACTATGAATTCACCGTGATGCCTTTTGACCTGAAAAATGCCCCCATGACCTTTATGGATCTTGAGTTTTCAGGCCCTATTTGGGCAAGTTTGAGGTGTTATTCATAGACAATATCTTGATTTACTCAAAAGACAAAAACTAACACATTACCTATTTGAGAACAGTGTTACAAACCTTAAGGGAACATCAATTACATAGCAAATATAAGAAACGCGAGTTCTAGTTATAAGAAACGTGAGTTCTAGTTAGAAGAAGTGGTATTTTTGGGACATGTGGTTTCAAAGGAAAGGATTAAGGTTGATTTGAAGAAGGTGAAAGCAATTATAGAGTGTCCAAGGCTCACTAATGTTATTGAGATCAGAAACCTTTCCGGTTTAGCAGGATATTATTGATTTCGGGAAGAATTTGTCAAATATCATCTTCCCTACCCAATTTGTTGAAGAAAGCTACAAAGTTAGCAAGAAGATGAAGTGGTAGCTTATACCTCCCCACAGTTCAAGCCTTATGAGAGAAATCACTCCACCTATGACCTAGGACTAGTGGTTGCGGCTTTTTTAATGAAATTCGAAAACATTATTTGTATGGAG
>NCQV01122311.1:0-10295 GCA_002740545.1 Lophocereus schottii
TTTTGTGTGCTTGTCTGCAGGTCGGACTTTTTTGGGATATGGCGGCGTCTAGGGACGGCATCTAGGGCCCTTGGTGGGTTGAGTTATGTCTCTACTCCTTATTTTTTTTGCTCTCCAGCACATTTTCTCCTCCTTGGTTTTGGTTTGCTTTCGTTTTATCTTTAAACCTTTTTTCAAAAAAAAAAAATTATTTTGTGGGTCTTAAGGAATCAACCTCTCTACGGGTAAAAATGCTAGTAGGGGTAAGGTTGCCTACAGCTGGATCTCTCTAGACCCCATGAAAGCGGGACCCACACTGGGAGTTGTTGTTGTTGTTTGTTATAGTTAGGTTATGCATATATGAATCATTTAGACGAATTGTGATAATTGATGTATCAGTTTTAGAAACTTAGTTAGAACTTTATTAATGATTTAAAAAAATTGTAAATTATCTTTTAAATTAAAAATCTTCTTACAATAACAAGTTAGTCACCTCTTTAAAGGTCATTATTTATACATTCCATATCTCTATTTCCTATCTGAGACAATCTCAAATTCTCATTCAACAACTTGCAAATCCAAATGTGTTTATTTAGGCCTTTGATTTTTAAGTTAAAGATAAAATAATTCTTTATTAATAGAGAATCTCATCAACAAGATTACATTTGCATTGTCTATATTACAACAAAGGAGCGAGAGCATGGGATAGACGAGGTTTTTTCTCAATTAATAACTCTACTTCTTCTAGCAAAATGCATACTAAAAGTATAATGAGATATTGTGATTAATTCTCTTTGTTTTTATTGCCAAATTATCATATTTTTAAGATAACATTTTCCGTCTAATTACGTCGAATTTTGTAATTGAAAATGCGTTGTCCATTTGTCAACAGATTGAGCGTAGTTGTTTATCAACTAATATCTCCTCTTCCATCGCAAGTTGATGATGATCAATTTAAAGAGTGTACTTTAAGCACATTTTTGTTACAGGTGGAATTCTAAGACCCAAAATTTCTTCCCACTTTGGAAAGATACGAATCATTAAGCATTCTATCAAACAGAGAGAAAAGATGTTAAGAAAAATCACCATTTAATTTTAACCAGCTTATCATTAGACCACCAAAGTATTTTACCGAAATTATAGTATTTTAAGAAGCCAATGGTTATTAAAAGAAACTACAATGCATCCAGAACTTAGTCAAACAAGATCAGTCGGACCGGTCGGACCTGGTAAGATCGTGTTTTTGAGTTATTCAAATTAACAACTCTTCGTAAATATTTGTATGCTAAATTCTTAAGTAATGAGCTTTTATACTATCAAAGGCACAACATTATCCTTGAAAATTTAGCTAGTTTCAAAATTAAAAAAAGTAGTTCATCTACATATTCTTGAGTTTTTTTTTATGTTTGTCTACGAATTAAAAAAATAATCATTTATTTTTGAAAATAAATTAATGAGAAAATGGGCCAGCAATATATTTTGCGTTTATAATATGTGCTATCAATTCACTATATAAAGTGTCACGATGTAGGAAATTTAAAAATTAAAACAAGTAGTTGACCAAAATTCACTTAGCCAAAGATAACGGATGAGCCATTATGTATAATATACAAACTAAGTGCTTTAGTGGCATAAATGCGTGATTGCTTTGGTAGTTGAATTGGTTGAAGAGTACATTGAACAAATGTGAGGTGTGGTTTCCAAACTTGCGGATTGGCAAATGTCGATTTTTTGGTACCGAATTTCAACTTTCAATCCTAAAAAAAAAAGTTCCACCGGTTTGGGCTCCCGGCTCCTTTGGCAAAACCATGCGGTGCAA
This sequence comes from Lophocereus schottii, assembly GCA_002740545.1. NCBI lineage: Eukaryota > Viridiplantae > Streptophyta > Magnoliopsida > Caryophyllales > Cactaceae > Lophocereus > Lophocereus schottii. Next base: position 1,799 of record NCQV01122311.1, read on the forward strand.
CCTATCTTTGACAGGTTCTTAACCAGTACATTAATACAACGTGGTTAATACCAGTACTCCAATCAGACTATGTTCTGGTTCCCAAACTGAGCCAGTCGGACCAGCTGGTTCGGTCCAGTTCTGGTAACCTTGCATCGACACATGAGAAAGGAAAGAGCAGCAAAAGGTTGCAGTTGTCTTTGTTTCTTCATCCTGCTGAAGAGCGGCGTTGCAAGCTAAAATGGTGCCCTTTGAGTTAAAAGGTAGCCCTAATAAAGCAATGATATAGCGGGGTAGCTGATAGCGTAAGATGACACCAATTCGTTACCAGCCCAAGTCGCCAAGTGCCCCAAGGGCATCATAGCTCGCTTTTGCATTGAGATTATCCCCTGCAAATCCTTGGCCTACCAGAAAAGATGACGTGCAACACACCTGTGAATCTATGCCGTTTGCCTCTTATGCATTCTTACTCATCCCTGTTATGTCACTCATTGTTTGAGACTACTTAGCTGGCAAACCAGCGTTGTTTCTTTGACACAATCAATCCTTCATCCTAGTTGCCAATCTGCAAACTCACTAATCATTTTATTCACTATAAGACACTGCTTATCATTAAGTGGGGATAGCTCAGTTGGTAGAGCGTCATACTGAAGAAATGAAGGTCTCATGCTCGATAAACTCTCCCCGCAATTTTCATTTATCATTTTCTGAAGTTCTTTTCTGCGCAGAAAAAATAGGACAACAGACAGTCTCCCGTCTGTCCTCCCACAAAAAAAAAAAAAGAGTTCGATGTTGCCGGGGATCGAACCCGGGTCACCCGCGTGAAAGACAGGAATACTCACCACTATACTACAATGACTGTACTTACTCATCGCTTTCTTTCAGGACAATGAGTAATTACACCATCACTCCCTCGTACTGCATTATGGCACGAGGATTTCATAGGTTTATGGGTTAATTCCATATGGGTGAGTTGTGGTTTTTTTATAAAAGGGGGAACTTCAATATAATTCTCGTGAGGTAGTTAGGTTATGCATAAATGAATTATTTAGACAAATTGTGATAATTGATGTATCAGTTTTTAAAAACGTAGTTAGAACCTTACTCATGATTTAAAAAAATTGTAAATTATCTTTTAAATTAAAAATCATCTTACAATAACAAGTTAGTCACCTCTTTAAAAGTCATTATTTATACATTGCATATCTCTATTTCTTATCTGATACTGTCTCAAATTCTCATTCAACAACTTGCAAATCTAAACGTGTTTGTTTAGGCCTTTGATTTTGAAGTTAAAGATAAAATAATTCGTTATTACTAGAGAATCTCATCGACAAGATTACATTTGCATTGTCTATATTATAACAAAGGAGAGACAGCATGGGATAGACGAGGTTTTTTCTCAATCATTAACTCTATTCCTTCTTGCAAAATGCATACTAAAAGTATAATGAGATATTGTGATTAATTCTTTTTGTTTTTATTGTCGAATTGTCCCTATTTTTAAGATTACATTTTCCGTCTAATTGCGTCGAATTTTGTTATTGAAAATGCATTATCCATTCTGTTAACATATTGAGCGTAGTTGTTTGTCAACTAATATCTCCTCTTCCATCGCAAGTTGATGATGATCAATTTAAAGAGTGTACTTTTAGCACATTTTTGTTACAGAGGAAATGTGGTTGAATTCTAAGACACAAAATTTCTTCCCGCTTTGGTAAGATATGAATCATTAAGCATTCTACCAAACAGAGAGAAAAGATGTTAAGAAAAATTACCATTTAATTTTAATTAGTTTATCATTAGACCACCGAAGTATTTTACCGAAATTATAGTACTTTAAGAAGCCAATGGTTATTAAAAGAAACTACAATGCATCCAGAACTTAGTCAGATAAGATCGGTCAGATCGGTCGGACCGGGTAAGATCGGGTTTTTGAGTTATTCAAATTAACAACTCTTCGTAAATATTTGTATACTAAATTCTTAAGTGATTAGCTTTTATACTATCAGAGGCACAGCATTAACCTCGAAAATTTTGTTTTAAAATAAAAATAAGTAGTTCATCTACATATTCTTGAGTTTTTTTATATTTGTCTACGACTTAAAAAAAATTATCATTTATTTTTGAAAATAAATTAATGAGAAAATGGGCCAGCAATATATTTTGGGTTTATAATATGAGCTATCAATTCATTATATAAAGTGTCACGATGTAGGAAATTCAAAAATTAAAAAAAGTAGCTGACCAAAATTCACTTAGCCAAAGATAACGGATGACCCATTATATATAATATACAAACTAAGTGCTTTAGTGGCACAAATGCGTGATTGCTTTGGTGGTTGAATTGGTTGAACAGTGCATTAAACAAATGTGAGGTGTGGGGTTCGAACTTGCGGATTGGCAAATGTCAATTTTTTGGTTAACGAATTTCAACTTTCAATCCTAAAAGAAAAAGTTCCACAGGTTTGGGCTCCCGGCTCATTTGGCAAAGCCATGGGATGCAACCTACCTTTGACGGGTTCTTAACCAGTACATTAATACAACGTGTTTAATACCAGTGCTCCGATCGGACAATGTTCCAGTTCCCAAGCTGAGCGAGTTGGACCGGCCGGTTCGGTGCAGTTCTGGTAACCTCGCATCGACACAGGAGAAAGGAAAGAGCAGTAAAAGGTTGCAGTTGTCTTTGTTTCTTCCTCCTACTGAAGAGCGGTGTTGCAAGCCAAAATGGTGCCCTTTGAGTTAAAGGGTAGCCTTAATAAAGTAATGACATAGCGGGGTAGTTGATAGCGTAAGATGGCACTAATTTGTTACCAGCCCAAGTCGCCAAGTGCCCCAAGGGCATCACAGCCTGCTTTTACGTTGATATTATCCCCTGTAAATCCTTGGCCCGTCAGAAAAGATGACGTGCAACACACCTGTGAATCTATAACGTCTACCTCGTATGCATTCTCACTCCTCGCTGTTATGTCACTCACTGTTTGAGACTACTTAACTGGCAAACCAACGTCGTTTCTTTGACACAATCAATCCTTCATCCTAGTTGCCAATCTGCAAACTTGTTAATCATTTCAGTCACTAAATGAAACTGCTAATCATTAAGCGGGGATAGCTCAGTTGGGAGGGCGTCAAATTGAAGATTTGAAGGTAGCGTGCTCGATCTACGCTCACCGCAACTTTCATTTATCATTTTTTGAACTTATTTTCTGCGCACAAAAACTAGGACAACAGACACTTCCCCGTCCGTCCTCCCAAAAAAAAGAAAAAGAAAGAGTTCGCCATTACTGGGGATCGAACACGAGCCACCCGCGTGACAGGCGGGAATACTCACCACTATACTACAACAACTGTGCTTACTCGTCGACCTCTTTCGGGACAATAAGTAATTACACCCTCACTCACTCGTACCGCATTCTGGTACGAGGATTTCATGGGTTTATAGGTTAATTCCATACAGGTGAGTTGTCGTTTTTTTTATAAGAACAGGGAACTTCAATATAATTCTTGTGAGGTAGTTAGCTTACGCATATATGAATCATTTAGACAAATTGTGATAATTGATGTATTAGTTTTTAAAAACTTAGTTAGAACCTTACTAATATTTAAAAAAATTGTAAATTATCTTTTAAATTAAAAATCATCTTACAATAACAAGTTAGTCACCTCTTTAAAACTCATTATTTATACAATGCATATCTCTATTTCTTATCTGAGACAATCTCAAATTCTCATTCAACAACTTGCAAATCCAAACGTGTTTGTTTAGGCCTTTGATTTTGAAGTTAAAGATAAAATAATTCTTTATTAATAGAGAATCTCATCGACAAGATTACATTTGCGTTGTCTATATTACAACAAAGGAGAGAGATCATGGGACAGATGAGGTTTTTTCTCAATCAATAATTCTATTCCTTCTTACAAAATGCATACTAAAAGTATAATGAGATATTGTGATTAATTCTCTTTGTTTTTATTGCCAAATTGCCCCTATTTTTCTAAGACCCAAAATTTCTTCCCGCTCTGGCAAGATATGAATCATTAAGCATTCTACCAAACAGAGAGAAAAGATGTTAAGAAAAATCACCATTTAATTTTAACTAGCTTATCATTAGACCAGAAAAGTATTTTATCGAAATTATAGTATTTTAAGAAGCCAACATTTATTAAAAGAAACTACAATCCATCCAGAACATAGTCAAACAAGATCGGTCGGACCGGGTAAGATCGTGTTTTTGAGTTATTCAAATTAACTACTCTTCGTAAATATTTGTATAGTAAATTCTTAAGTGATTAACTTTTATACTATCAAAGGCACAGCATTAAGCTCGAAAATTTAGCTTGTTTTAAACAAAAATAAGTAGTTCATCTACATATTCTTGAGTTTTTTTATATTTGTCTACGACTTAAAAAAATTATCAATTATTTTTGAAAATAAATTAACGAGAAAATGGGCCAGCAATATGTTTTGGGTTTATAATATGTGCTATCAGTTCGTTATATAAAGTGTCACGATGTAGGAAATTTAAAAATTAAAACAAGCAGTTGACCAAAATTCACTTAGCCAAAGATAACGGATGAGCCATTACATATAATATACAAACTAAGTGCTTTAGTGGCACAAATGCGCGATTGCTTTGGTGGTTGAATTGGTTGAAGAGTGCATTAAACTAATGTGAGGTGTGGGGTTCAAACTTGCATATTAGCAAATGTCGATTTTTTAGTAACGAATTTCAACTTTCCATCCTAAAAAAAAAAAAGTTCCACAGGTTTGGGCAGCCGGCTCCTTTGGCAAAACCATGCGGTGCAACCTATCTTTGATAGGTTCTTAACCAGTACATCAATACAACGTGTTTAATACCAGTGCTCCGACTGAACTATGTTCCGGTTCCCAAGCTGAGCCAGTCGGACCAGCCGGTTCGATCCAGTTCTGGTAACCTCGCATCGACGCATGAGAAAGGAAAGAGCAGTAAACGGGTGCAGTTGTCTTTGTTTCTCCCTCCTTCTGAAGAGCGGTGCTACAAGCTAAAATGGTGCCCTTTGCGTTAAAGGGTAGCCTTAATAAAGCAATGACATAGCGGGGTAGTTGATAGCGTAAGATGGCACCAATTCGTTACCAGCCTATGTCACCAAGTGCCCCAAGGGCATCACCGCCTCCTTTTGCATTGATATTATCCCCTGCAAATCCTTGGCCTGTCAGAAAAATGAAGTGCAACACACCTGTGAATCTATAACGTCTGCCTCTTATGCATTCTTACTCATCCCTGTTATGTCACTCATTGTTTGAGACTACTTGGATGGCAAACCAACGTCGTTTCTTTGACACAATCAATGCTTCATCCTAGTTGCCAATATGCAAACTTGTTAATCATTTCAGTCACTATAAGACACTACTTATCATTAAGCGGGGATACCTCAGTTGGGAGAGCGTCAGATTGAAGATCTGAAGGTCGCGTGCTTGATCCACGCTCTCTACAGCTTTCACTTATCATTTTTTGAACTTCTTTTCTGCGCACAAAAACTAGGACAACAGACACTCCCCTGTCCATCCTCCCACAAAAAAAAAAGAGTTCGCCGTTGCCGGGGATCAAACCCGGGTCACCCGCGTGACAGGCGGGAATACTCAGCACTATACTACAATGACTGTGCTTACTCGTCGACTTCTGTCGGGAGAATAAGTAATTACACCATCACTCACTCGTACCGCATTATGGTACGAGGATTACATGGGTTTATGGGTTAATTCCATATGGGTGAGTTGTGGTGTTTTTATAAGAACGGGAAACTTTAGTATAATTCTTGTGAGGTAGTTAGGTTATGCATATATGAATCATTTAGACAAATTGTGATAATTGATGTTTCAGTTTTAGAAACTTAGTTAGAACCTTATTAATGATTTAAAAAAATTGTAAATTATCTTTTAAATTAAAAATCATCTTACAATAACAAGTTAGTCACCTCTTTAAAAGTCATTATTTATACATTGCAAATCGCTATTTCGTATCTGAGACAATCTCAAATTCTCATTCAACAACTTGCAAATCCAAACGTGTTTGGTTAGGCCTTTGATTTTGAAGTTAAAGATAAAATAATTCTTTATTAATAGAGAATCTCATCGACAAGATTACATTTGCATTATCTATATTACAACAAAGGAGAGAGAGCACGAGATAGACGAGGTTTTTTCTCAATCACTAACTCTATTCCTTCTTGCAAAATGCATACTAAGAGCATAATGAGATATTGTGATTAATTCTCTTTGTTTTTATTGCCAAATTGTCCCTATTTTTAAGATAACATTTTTCGTCTAATTACGTCGAATTTCGTTATTGAAAATGCATTATCCATTTTGTCAACAGATTGAGCATAGTTGTTCGTCAACTAATATCTCCTCTTCCATCACAAGTTGATGATGATCAATTTGAAGAGTGTACTTTAAGCACATGTTTGTTACAGGTGAAATATGGTGGAATTCTAAGACCCAAAATTTCTTCCCGCTTTGGTAAGATATGAATCATTAAGCATTCTACCAAACAGAGAGAAAAGATGTTAAGAAAAATCACCATTTAATTTTAATTAGCTTATCATTAGACCACCAAAGTATTTTCCCAAAATTATAGTATTTTAAGAAGCCAATGGTTATTAAAAGAAACTACAATGCATCCAGAACTTAGTCAAACAAGATCGGTCAGACCGGTCGAACTGGGTAAGATCGTGTTTTTGAGTTATTCAAATTAACAACTCCTCGGAAATATTTGTATACTAAATTCTTAAGTGATTAGCTTTTATACTATCAAAGGCAAAGCATTAACCTCGAAAATTTAGTTAGTTTTAAAATAAAAATAAGTAGTTCATCTACATATTCTTGAGTTTTTTTATAATTGTCTACGACTTAAAAAAATTATCATTTATTTTTGAAAATAAATTAATAAGAAAATGGGCCAGCAGTATATTTTGGGTTTATAATATGTGCTATCAATTCATTATATAAAGTGTCACGATGTAGGAAATTTAAAAATTAAAACAAGTAGTTGACCAAAATTCACTTAGCCAAAGATAACAGATGAGCCATTATATATAATAGACAAACTAAGTGCTTTAGTGGCTCAAATGCGTGATTGCTTTGGTGGTTGAATTGGTTGAAGAGTGCATTGAAATAATGTGAGGTGTGGGGTTCGAACTTGCAGATTGGAAAATGTCGAATTTTTGGTAACGAATTTCAACTTTCAATTCTAGAAAAAAAGGTTCCACAACTTCGGGCTCCCGGCTCATTTGGCAAAACCATGCGGTGCAACCTATCTTTGACGGGTTCTTAACCAGTACATTAATACAACGTGTTTAATACTAGTGCTCCGATCGGACTATGTTCCGGTTCCCAAGCTGAGCCAGTCGGACCAGCCGGTTCGGTCCAGTTCTAGTAACCTTGCATCGACACATGAGAAAGGAAAGAGTAGTAAAAGGTTGCAGTTGCCTTTGTTTCTTCCTCCTGCTGAAGAGCGGTGTTGCAAATTAAAATGGTGCCCGTTGCGTTAAAGGGTAGCCTTAATAAAGCAATGACATAACGGGGTAGTTGATAGCGTAAGATGGCACCAATTCGTTACCAGCCCAAGTCACAAGTGCCCCAAGGGCATCACAGCTGCTTTTGCATTGATATTATCCCCTGCAAATCCTTGGCCTGCTAGGAAAGATGACGTGCAACGCCCCGTCTACCTCTTATGCATTCTTACTCATCCCTGTTATGTCACTCACTGTTTGAGACTACTCAGCTAGCAAGCCAACGTCGTTTCTTTGACACAATCCATCCTTCATCCTAGTTGCCAATCTGCAAACTCGTTAATCATTTCAGTCACTATAAGACACTACTTATCATTAAGCGGGGATAGCTCAGTTGGGAGAGCGTCATACTGAAGATCTGAATGTCACGTGTTCGATCCATGCTCACCGCAGCTGTAACGCCCCCAAATTGGCAATGCCTGGTTTGTCTAACGTAATTACCTAATTACCATCGATTTGCAGCGGAAGTCTTGTGAATGGGGACGCTACCGCCGTTCTTCGACGGAACAAGGCTACTTGAAAACCACATGCATTAGAGCGCCATTAAATATACTTTCAACCACTAGCATTCCTTAGGACATATGAGAATACCTGTTAACTCAGCGTATGACTAACATTTACCAGCTAATACAATCCTCAAAATAATATACAACCAGCGGGGTTTTTAGGGAGGCTAGCCTATAAATCACTGTAAGCACCAGCTAGCTAACATGCAGTAAACTGTGATCCTTGCTCATTTCTCGTGTTCCTCTGACTTATCCGAAAGGGGGCACCGCACTGATCTTTCACCTAAAACAGAAAACATGAAAACATTCGAATAATGAGCCGAAGCTCAGTACGCACATTCCTATGCTATTAAACAAGTTTTGTATGTAAATGGTTGGGCGCCCGCATTTCAAAACATTTTGATTTGCAAACCGGGGAGAGCGAATGTATATGTAAAACTAATTTGCTGATTATTATCTGA
>NCQV01122315.1:1023-13282 GCA_002740545.1 Lophocereus schottii
CCCACCCACTCGAACTACAACTACTTTGCATTCAGAAAAGTAATCTGATTCAATTATGTTGGTGAGTAACATTTTCTTTTGGCTTGTACTATCACCCCATAGTTTTGGGTCTTCTTTGACTTGTCTTGGGCTTTTGTATGTAATCTATAGCCATTGATAGTGGAAGCCTTCATCCTTTTTAGCTATCAACTTCGAAAATTGAGCAACCACTCTTAGAACTTGTAATTTTATATTCTTGGCATCCACGAGCCTAACCAATTAAGCACCCACGTTAGTAGTCCCTTTAGTTAATTTTATAAAGCACACTTACAGTAAGATTTTATAATTACTAGTTCTTTAAATCAACTAAGAAGGTTCTCAAGTAACCATTTCTGCTTAAGCTTGTCACTAGGTTCCTGAGAACAAAATGTCAAACTTTTCTCTAGAAAGGACCTACATACAACAAATCGAAGCAAATTAATATAACTAAGATTAAATATTTTTGCCATTAAAGATTGTAAGAGTAAATTTACTAACACATAGTAGTAGTTGATCCCATTACAAAAAGTGAATATAATCTATGGGCTTACACAAGGCTTAAATGATGAATTTCCATCATTTCAATATTTCCTTTAGGTTAATCACCTATGTCTAACAAATGTATTTTTCCATTGGAGGTGCCATCATGTTCCTTTATGGATTTCTAACCCTTCAAAGTATCTTGAGTAGAAGGACGTACACTTTTGTGCAATATATCTTTCTGCCATTGACCCTGAAGTTGTGCATGCATTCACACATATGCTTTTAACCATGCTAAGTACATATAATAGACCAACAATCAATATCTTATTTGTACATATGACATAACACATATATCAAAGCAATTAGGATATAATAATTTGTGTAACCCTGAAAATTAGGTCTCGCCTCTCTATGGAATATGTTCACCTATAGAATATTGTCCTTGCAAGCTTTGCTACCTGTTAAGTGCACAATTAGATCCACCATAATGGTAAAAAAGCATGAGCGAAACACATTCTCCATGTGACATAATGTAACAACCACATTGTGATATACCAAATCCAATTTCTCAACATCGAGCTCTTTGGCACATAATTACTTAAAAAATATAGACAATCAAAAATAAGTTCCAAAATGCTATCATCATAAATAGCTTGCAGTGCAATTGGAAGTAAATCTTATAATAGAATGTGAGATTTATGGCTCTTCAAATTAAACAACTCATGCTCCTTTAAATTTAATAATTGAGAGATACTGCTTATATATATGTATGGCATCTTTAAGCAAGTGGGTGGTCTCTTCAGCTAACAAATCATAATGAGTTAGGGACAAATGATAGTTGTCATTGGCAGCAAGATTGGGTGCAGTTCAGGCCTTATCTTCATTTCTTAAAGACCTTATCAGACCCTCAAGTTATCTTTACTCTTTCCTTCCAAATTCAAGGCAGTTCCTAATTATCACAAATAATCTTCTCAATATGCATCACATGTAAGTTATGATGTAGATAACTATATTTCCAATATGCAAGATCAAAGAATATCCTTCGTTTCTTCCATAATATATCCTCCTCATCCTTCTCATTAACATTCATGTCAGTATGACCATTTCCATAAGTAAAACTTGTTCCCTCTAGTTGGGGGAGAATAGTACTTCCTGTTGGAGTAGCTTTCAAACTACATTTTTCCATCAACCATCCCTATCATATTAAAATAGATGTCATGTGGTAACCATCTATAATGGCTAAAATAGCAAACCTTATATCTTTTTGCAACCATGTTGACTAGTCTTCATACCATAAGATGGATAAGAAAAATGTCCCTTTGTACTCCATCCAGATAGATTATCATGTGCATAAAAGTTAGTTTTAATGTAGTAGAGAGCCCCTTGTACTGTAAATTGCTTTCTTCCGAATGCATCAAATGCTTCTACACTATGCCACAATTGTAATAACTCTTTAATTAATGGTTGAGATACACATCAACATCCATGTCTGGGGCCTCCTCTACCAAAGCAATCATGGATAATATAATTGATGACTATTTTATGCATCGTTGAGAGGGAAATTATACGGCATTAATAAGACTAGCTAAGAGTTATGTGTGCCACTCGTAACAGGAAAAGGGTTAAACCAATCACTAGCAACTCCAAGCATAATGTTCCGAGGACCAGATGCAAAATTAATGTATTGTTTGTCAAACTTCTTCCATGCATCTGCATCTATAGGATGCCTTAAAATCTTATACTTTCTATGATGATGATTATGCTAGATCCTCATTACTATAAATTAGCTTTCTAATGACCACATTTTAACAATAAAAAATAAAAACTATTGTTGCCAACAATGCTAAAGATAAATTTTCATTGCTTAATTAGATCAAAAAGTTATCCCACAACAATGAACCATCAAAATCATTGTTATTGGCAAATTCAAAGTCATCGTTGCTTATGTTGTGAGGATGGAATATTAGGATGGAAACGAAAAATCAAAATTAAATACCAATTAGAGCATCCACACTCTGGCAACGCGAGTTCCACCAGATGGGCCACATCGCCACATGGCTGTTGCCCATTCACTTTCCTTGAAATTGTCTCACGGCTATGAACTCACTACTATTGCATCCTTCGTTCCAACTTTTTCTATCCTTTTGTGAATTTTTTCTATTTTTCTTATTTTTCTTCCTAAAAATATTATTTGGGTTAGTGAAAAAAATTACATGTTTTGAGGTGGGACTATTACAAATACTTCATTAAGTTATTCAAGCTAGAGTTCTATTGATTAGATAAGTGAAGGAATACGAATTCTAAAACATTAGAATTTTTACTGATGTAAAAGGATAGAGTTCCAAAATATGGAATATGAGCTGAGTCCACTCCTGGGGCCTTGAAGGAAGATTATTACAAGAAATTAGGTAATTGAAAGGATTTATATCACACTTCAATAAATGTAGCCCACTACCCTTATCTTTCTCCACTAGCATTAGAAGCTAGAACACGACATTAAAGCCCTAGAAATTAAATGAGTTTATTGGAAGATGGAATTTTCTAAAAAACCTTCAATGTTTGTTGTCAACACTTTCTCGTGATCACATGGAATTGAATATGTGTTGATAATAGCAATTTCATCTCTAATTCTCTCGTACTTTCAGGTTAAACACGTTTCTTTTTCTTTCTCTATTGTGATTCCATTAATAAATCGATCCATATATAATTAATGTTCCCGATTGACATGTGTAACATTGATCTTTGTTGCACTGCTGCCTACATGCTGGTTTTTGTCTTTTTCGTTTGTGGCAATTATATTCCCAATTCAAGTAGTAATCTTTAATCATCGGAGCCCCTATCACTGATTGCTGCATGTCATGTCAATTATCTAATTGCTTACTGTCATTGTTGTATCAAACTTAATTCCTTATTGTTCACTTATTAAATATAAATTAATTTTGGGGGTGGTGATTCACCTCGGTGCTTTTGTATAGTTCATTGGGATTTGGTTAAGATTAGCAGTTTAGCACACTAGGGTCAAAATTTGGTGTCTCTGATTATATTGATAATGGGCTCCATTTATTGGTGAGACCATACCCGTGTTTGTAGCCTTTTTATCGCCACCTAAGCACTCTTATTGTTATTTCTTCTTCCTCTCCTCCCCCTTTTTTAGTGGAGGTTTGTTAAAAGAGATAGGCTTTTAAAGAGAGGAGAGAAGAAGGCAGGACCTTGGGGAGTTATGGTCCAGAAGACAAGAGGAAATGAACAAATTTAGGCATATTCTAAATGCTGTATTGTATTAGCATTTCTAGACTAATCAATTTGTTGGTCACAAAAAATGCTTAGCCACTTGGAAAATTACCTCTCTAAAGTATTCAGATGGAAATATGTCTTTGTAAGTAGGGAATATAGAGCTTGATTTTTGACAAATAGAGCAAAGGAAAAAGAACAATTGATTTCTGATATAATATTTGGTTTAGCTAATTAGTTCTATCATGTGGTTAATGCACTTAGAGCAAGAAGCATGAATGCAGTAGTTTCCTACTTCCATCCATTCTTTCAAATTGTCACAGTAGAAAACACATACTTAGAATGGTTAGTTTTATGCTTGTGCTTTCTTTATCTGTTCGTTTGTGACAATTGTGAAATAAGATTTTATGCAGGTACTGTAAGCATTTTCTTTTATGCTAGATTTATAATTACCTTGTGTTATTTATTCTTGTGAGGTTAAAGGGCACATCCAATGTCATGATAAAAATAGCAAACTCAATTTAAAGGCTATAACTTCACTGGAACTGTATATCGATGTGCCCTTTAATGCTAGTTAGTGTCGAATAGAAAACCTAATAAAATAAAGATAAAAGCTTGACGAAGGCAAAATCATAAACTAACTCTTCAACAAATAATGTCTTGAGAGGTTAGTATAAGCAAAGCTTCCTTTTCATAAAAATTTTCATGTTTGAAATGACATAACGGACTACTCATTTAACTATTCGATGAGGTCCTAGGAAACACAACTAGGTTTACATTGCTTTGTTACTCTATTATAAGGAAAATAATGTAGCCATGGAGTTTTCTTGATATCTAGGTTTTCTTTGTGGGGAAGTGATTTATTCGCTATGAATAGGCCGCATAACTAATTAAGTTGTTGGCATAAAAGTTGCACATAGTTACCTGCTAGAGGATTCTTAAACTATACTCTTTCAAGGTCAGTTTGTATATGATTTATCTACAAGTTATTTATTACGAGTTTATTTGCATAATCGATGTCTTTAATTTGATTGCTCTGATTTAGATGGCATTGACTTAGCAAGTGCAAATTGGCCTACTTATCTACCTAAGATCAATATGCCAGCAGTGACATGGAGACTAACAGCAATAATACGTATTGCAATAAGAGCTCCTTTCTATTTATGCTTATGTGTGTCAGTGAAGGTTGTACGATATTATTGACAAATTAAGTGGACTGTGGGGTTAGCCCTCTTGAATTTTCATTACATTGACTGCTTGTGTAAAAATTTATCCAAGAGTGTGGAGTGCAACTCCTAGAGCATGGTAAAAGAGAAGGGATAAGAGGAGTATAGGGAATAGTCATGTAATTAAGAAATTATACCACATATTCCTTATTTTAGACTTGCTTCTTTTTACCTTCATTTCCATTAACAATTTAATTACTTTTCAAAATAGTGAACAAAAGGGATTATGAAACACATGGATTTATGGTTTACCTACTCTAAATCAATAGCGACATGGCCAGGAAAGATTTGAACATTCACTGCCTTTAAACTATTTGTTCTATTTTAACTATTTTTTCCTTTTTTTGATCTATTTATGCAAGTAGCTGAAGGCATGGAATTTTTAGTTATCTCTATGAACTCCTTTTTATTTTCTATTGTCACTTGTTTGTTTTTTCTTTTAGGTCAGAGGAGACATTATTAGCTGCAAACATTGATCTATCTTATTATATTATATTAGTTCTACTCATTGGGGGGCTTTCTTGTAATTTCCATCCTTTGGGTGATTAGTGAAAGTACATTAACTTTAGTTTGGCATCATTGGTTTATTTCCTTGATTTTTTAATTTGTCTTATAGAAGTTAAATGAACAACAAATACTGATTATTCTTGACTAAGAATAATCATCTCACAACTCACAAGAAACTATTTGGTCCTTGTTAAGGAACACTTCGTGTTTATTGATCTTCAATTCAATGGAAAGTAATAGCTAGTATATACAAATTGCTGCGAGCAATTTGTTGTTAATGATCATGAATCAAATGGCAAGTAGTTGTTACAGTATTGATTAAGACAAACAATTTGATCATTATTACAACAAAGTTCATCATTAATAACTAATCATTTATGTCGAGAACTTCTCACATTGTTATTGATAACAACGATGCAATTTTTCAAGTGGTCGTTAAAATGTTTAATGATGGGACCAATAATGACAAATAATGCCTAATAACTTTTTGAACCTCAAAACATTTAACAATCGTAAAATGGACTTCTACTGATGAAATTTCATTATTAAAAGCTCTTTTTCTAGTAGTGGTATCATCAGCTATCTTGGGTGATTTGTACAACCTGAGCAATCTAGGAATAAGATGGAGATATCGTGAGACTTTGCTTGGTAATTTCTTTTCCTCATCCTTCCATCCAGAAATATGGCACTTGTTATAAGACTCATGTCTATCCGTTCCACCCCTGTACAATATGTAATTGCTAGGGAAAGTGTGGATTTTTTCATATTCAAGGCCTAAGCCCCTCATTAATTGCATTTATTTATTTCATGTTGATTGGAATGGGTTTAGTTAGGGAAAAATTGTGCCCAAAAGTTGGAGTACATATCAAGGAACTTAGTAGACCAACCTTACATGCATTTCAAATGCAATAGGTGCAATAAAAAAGGAAAGTTTTGAAAATTTTGATCCTTGACACAAGCCTTCTTTTGCTTGCTCTAAGAACCCTTAATATCCTGCATTTTCAACTGTCATAAGGTTTGGACTCTCGTGTTCCTCATCTCCTAGGTCACCACTATCTTTGTCATCAATCACACACTTATGACGAGACATGTCACTCTCACTATTTTCACACGTCACAAAAACATCATCAAGTATTCTCATACTGTCAATCCGACAAAACTACAATTGGCTTGACTATTAATTGCATTTTGGCCTTCATTATGAACTGATGAACAAAAAGTCCCAGAATTGGCCTTCCCATGATGCACCCACTCTTTGTAGTACAACTAAAAACCATTAAACCCAAGAAGATATGCAACTTCATCTTTTATGACGCACTGATTACGTCTAACTTTGAATTTATTGTCAGTACTGTAAATACGAATTTCAAGCCTAAAATAAATTAGACAAGAATTTGACTATAAAATTGAATCTTTGTATTGATTTGTATATATAGGTATAATATCTATTGAATACAATGAGAGTAATCCTACAAGTAATGACATTAATGCTATAAACCAATTATTATATATATTTTATGGCCCTTAAGATCCACCTTGATCCAAATAGTTTGAAAAAAGAATGGCGTTCTTGATTTACTCCTCCTATGTGCATTAGGGTATGACAAAAGCTAGTAATCTTGAAAGCGTTTTGATGAGTTTTTGTATAAAGAATTCGGAAGAGTTTTGTCGCTACCAAGCAGGTGAGAACGTTTTTATTTATGAAGGGAGGACATAAGAGTATAGAGTTTCCCCTATGTGAAAATTCATGTCCTCCAAAATGAGATGCAAATACCTCTATTTATAATGCTAATGAGGTGACCATGCTAAGCTTTTGGTCCCAAGGTAGGATAGGTCATCCTCGAGGCAGGTGAGTATAGTGATAGCAAACAATTGCGAGCTTAAACTTTGAGTCTTTAACACACACCATAATATGATAGTATAAGTTAAGGACATCGAACAAAAAGTAAAGTGTAGGAAATAAATGAACACAATATTCTTTAATGAGGTTCTTCTCAATTGGGCTACATACTTAAGGGCTCCTTCCTTAGAATTAAATTTGACTTGTATTAATCTCCCCAAGACTAAAACTTTAAGCATCCACCCAAAGAACTTTGTAGCACACCCTTCAATTCCCACCTGAGGTGAGTTCACCTGAGAACCCTCTCAGGTTGGACAACAAGCTGAGTTATCCCAACTTCCTTTCCTCACCATGAATTGTTAATATGGGTATAAAGACTATAGTCATATTTGGTACAAGCTCTCATGGAGTATAAGTGAGAACATTTAGAACATTTTATGAATGTACTTGAGTGCGCCATCCTTCTTTAGCAAGGTCTTCTATTTATAGCGTTAGATCGTTGGCAGATGATAAAGAATGTAGCCATTGGATACTTTACAATATTCTACTGAAGCTTTTGTCTAGAGGTTTTTAGTTAGTTTGAGGGCCTTAACAATTGTATCTAATAGGTTTTTATCTGCAAATTTCGAACATGAACTTTAAACTTTTATATGCAGTTAGTTCAAGGCCTCAACAGTTGTATCTAATATTCTATTGAAGCTTTTAGGTTTCATTAAGTGTCCTACCCAGTGTTGTCTTGATTTGATAAAGTAACCAACCTCCTTTTAATGACTTGACGTTGACATCTTCCACTTAAAGGAATCGCCTAAATATTACTTTTTGTGAAAAGTTATTTTTGGCCCTTGTTTGAAGTGGAATGTATTTGAATTTGTTTTCCTTGCTTCCAGAAAATACTAGCTAGCATACTAATGATTTTCGAAAAACAATCTTGCTTTTTAAACATCTAGTGGCTGATAAGTAGCTATATAATTGTTTACTTACATTAGGATTAATTTAATTAACCCGATTGAGCATAGTAGGCAACACACCATTATCCAAAGGAAAATAGTATAGCCAAATAAAGTTTAGAATTAGGACAATTTTGAGCAACTATTTGAGCTATATTATGACACCTAAGAAAAGTATATTTTTCTCATATTTAGCATTTGTGCAATGATATACAAATTCTATATTTCACTAAAAAATCATAGCTTCATGAAATTCATTCAAAACACTTTTCAAGTTGTTGATTTTTTCTGCCACCAGTCTGAGGAACATATTGACATACTGACAAAAATAGTCCAAGGGTACTGAACTGTAGCTTTTAAATTCTAATCATGTAGTGAGGAACTTGATATGCTAGCTAGTTATGTTTATTTCAGCATATGCGTGGGATTTTAAGCAACTTGACATATATAACCAAATGTGCTATGAATTCATATACACCTTTTAAAGCACCTAATCCATACACGACTTAAGTATTTTATATGCTTATCGTATATAGACACAAATGCATATTCCAATTAGGTTTGTCTCACATTTATAATATAAAACAACCCATAGATGTCAAAGCCATATAAATAACGAATACCATGATCTCACTTGGCAAGTTGGCTCAGTAAATATTATTAAGCATATACAAGATAATCACATAAGCAGCATAACAATCAGTTGATCAATTAACCAAATTTAACCCATGTGGGGAAGGCACATGTCAAGATCAGGTTACATTGAGTACAAGTGAAAGTTTAGTATAAGAATATTTTTTAGCTATATATAAAAATATGTACTGCAGAGTCTGGTAGCTTAAAATGTCTAGCTCATCATATGAATGATATACGAATAGATAAGCGAACTATTAAGTATTTTTCAATGTTCACGCAGATCTAAGTACAACTGAAGGTCTAACAATTTAGATATAAATGTTAAAGCTTCCATAAGCTTAGAATTAATATAACTTAATAATCTAGGAGGCTAATAAACGTATGATAGAAATTAGGCGCTTCACATACCCTTACCCTCCATTGGTTGCCATCATCAAAATCAATATCAAATTGTACTTGATATAGGAATTGGACCTCACTAAGCACACTATAAAAATTAAGGATAAAATCAAATCAATTCTATTAATAAGATGTTCATGAAAAGGGGTACAAATGTTTGATTAAGATGAAAACCTGATTGCAATAATTAATGTAGGTGTATTTTTAAGGGGAGTAAGGATGAAAATTTGTCATCTTCTGGGCTGGTGTGCAAATAAAGTCGCTAGTTATTTTCATCCCCAACTCTAACCTAGAAAAAGTGATAAATATCACTAAGTATGATTAATTAAACTACTTATTCACTAATTCTAATCTATACATGACTAATTAAACTAAACTAATAGAAGACGTAGTAAAAAAACAACCCAAAACTTAATATTAACTAACAATAACTAGTTAAACATCTCATTAACTAAGAAAGTATTAAATTTACTAACTAAAATAAGGTAGAGAAAGAGGAGTACTTCAAAAGATTGAAAATCTAACATTGTTGGAGCAAATGGATGATGATTAGTGGAGGATTCTCCACTTATTCTCACTAATCTAACTCAAATACTCCAAATCTAATCCATTGATAGCCAAAAACCCAAAGCTGTAAAAATGGATTTTCAAACCCTAAGATGGAGGAGAGATAAAGAACTTAAAATTTGTATTTTTAAGGAAAGAGAATGAGAGATTAAGAGTAGATTATAGAATAAAAGGATGACTAGCAAATGAAAGCATGTAAATTTGGGCATTAAATTAATAAATCAAACTCAACAAAGTAAGAACTTGAATAAAAATGAAGATTAAAGATAAAGAAATAAAGCGAATTGCATTAAAGCTTTATTACTGTTGAAATGTTGCTACAAAATTAAACTAAATTTCCACCAATCTCTCCTAAACCCTAGGCTAAACCCTCTTTGTAAAAGTTAAAAATTAGACGCTTACATAAGTGGGAGAAGCGGCTTCAAATAGATCCTGGCGCAGTAGGTTTAGCATGACTGTGCCAGGCGGCATGGGCAGACTGTTGATAATTCATATTTTATATATAATTTTCTTCTTTATTTCACCTACTTTTATGTCTTTGAAATATATTTTTGAGTAAATAATGCAGATTTTGTGAAAATTGCAGGAAAACTAAAATTGAAGAATTTGGATGAAGGTTGTTCAACTTTACTCAGATCACCTACAAATGCAGAGTCCAAACTTAAGCCCAAAGGAAAACAAAGAGGGAAAAAAAAAAAAAGAAGAAGATCTTTCATTTTTCCACATGGCTAATTCTTAACCTAGTCAAATACCATTAATCAAAATTAGTATTATACTTATGATTAGCCATGATTATGCATGTAACATCCCAAATTAATTGGAATTGATTTTCATTAATTTTAGGGGTATCCTAAGGGGTTGGATTTTCACTATAAAAAGGGTTCAAGGTTGAGGGAAAAAAGACACTCATATCCATCCATGCACACTCACACTTATACATTCATCCATTCTCTCTCTCATTCTCCCATCTTCTATCTTCCTTTTTTTTTTTTTTTAATGAGAGTTGAGAGAGTCTTTGTAAGATAAGATCATTCGGATTAAGGGGTTAAGAAAAAAAAAGCTTTGTTAGCTATTTTTCCCTTCTATTCTCATCTCATTTGTGAGTCAAATTTGAGAGTTTACACTAAGTTTTATAATTTTGTGTAATTGAGCATAAACTTTGAACATAGGAAGTGAAATATACCAATTCCCATGGTGTTTTCTCTAACTATGGCTGGCTAAACTACTCATTTCTAGGATTAGAGTGGATCCTTGATAATAATATTCTTTTGCTAATTTCTTATGGGGTTATTTTTGTCTCTTTTGCATAATCTTGAGTTTATATTTGATCATCATCGACTTTCGCATCTTAATACTAATGTTTAATCATGTTGATGATACTAGTTTAATTTGCTATCTCAAATGAATATTAGACCTTGTAGGCTAATATGATGATTATGCAATTTGGGCTTAAAATTATAATGGTTTAAATTGAATGATTTATACTAGAAATTAGATGAGTTATGTCTAAAAAGAATACTTCATGTTAAACCACTAGATAAATCATCTCACTTTATAATTATAATGATTTCCTTAATTTATAGCCTAATGCTTGTAGCTTGAGTTGAACAAGAGATAAATTGAATCCCCATTTGAATTAGTAAAGCAATATTGGCATCAAAGGTGAAATCCAAGGTCTTAGAACTTTCTTCTATTTGATTTCTCTCTACTTTGCTACTCATTTGCTCTTCATTTTGTTCATTTATTCATTTTGATAATCCAACTCTGAAAATTAAATTATTCTTTATAATCGAAAAGGCCAAGTCTAAAATCACTATTGTTCCTCATGGGATCAACACCTTAATAGTCGCTAGTCTACAATTAACCTTGTGCACTTGCAAGTAAAAAGGGTTTCACTACAACATTCCGCTCTGTTAGAGGCCGAAGTTTTTGGGTCTCCAAAGGGGCGAAATCAGTCTCTATTTAATTGTAGAGACCGAAAAGCACCGGTCTCTAAATCATTGGTAGCAATTCAAATTGAGAGACCAAATTTGAACACAGTAGTCTCTACTTGAGACCATAGTGTGTCGGTCTCCAATAGAGACCATGTCGGACCGGTCTCTAATTGAGACCAACTTTACTAGTCTCTAATTGAGACCAAGCTGAACCGGTCTCTAACTGAGACCAAATTAGCTGGTCTCTATTAGAGACCAAAGTAGACCGGTGTCTAATTGAGACCATTAATTTTGGTCTCTAATAGAGACCAATCTATTTGGTCTCTATTAGAGACCAAAAGTATTGGTCTCCATTAGACACCGAAATGGGCAGTCTCCACTGGAGACCGAATTTGGAGTTGGTCTCCAGCATAGGCCGGTGTCCATGTCCAGCTGCATTGGAGACCGAACTTTAATTTCGATCTCAAACAG
>NCQV01122324.1:0-10006 GCA_002740545.1 Lophocereus schottii
GGAGGGAAGTATTTTTAGGCATCCATCCATTTTTACATTTATAATATAAAGATTGGGTGTACACTTTCTGGCAAAGTGGTTAAATAATTTAATCTTACTCTATAATGATTTAATAAATTTTGTCTTGTACTTCTTTTCTTACAGTCAAAAGATATGAGGAAATTCCATGCTCTACCTTGTTTATAATAATTCAGATTAGGTAAATTAAAACTTATAATTCAGATTAGGTAAATTAAAACTTTCTCCTGGTAGGTGATCTCCTTTGTGATTTAATCTAGAATTAAACTGTAGTTTATTCTTAAGGTAACTCATATGTGGCTATTACAAATGCAGGGTATTATGGATTTATTTTCAATTAAATGCTTGTGGAGTTTAGCTAACGATTCAAAGTACATGATTCGAAGTTGCTTTATAATTTTGTATGTATGTAAGTGAGTCACAAGTGTCCTTGGCAGTTGGTAGGGTCAATATGTTGGTAGGTGAGTCACAAGTGTCCTGGGCTATTTTACTTGGTAAATTTAATAGATGGTTATTTTAATCAGTAGGATTTGATTAGTCGGTTGGCTTTGATACCATTAACACGGCGGTCTTGAAACGTTTTGTAGAAAAAGGTTTAAAACTCTTTGTTGAGAAAACATTATTAAACAAAGAATAAATTAAAACTGGTTCAATTTTTCAGAAATGGTACCCCTGAAGTAATAAATCAAACTATCCATATAAAAAATCAGGAATTATACCTTCTTCTTCCTCAATGTCCGTCCTGGAGATAAGTCATTCTTCAGTCTGCCGCCACGCCCTTCCTCTTCACAGGCCTTATTAGTCTTACTTCACCTTACAAACTATTTCTCTCATCTCAGGAATTTAGAAAGAATAATGATATAGATTCGAGAGATTTTTTGAAGATAATTCTTTTTTATTACTCGGTTTTCCAAGAAAAGGGGAATTAAAACATGATAGCGAGCAGACAACTGTTTGGGGTGATCTATTCTTCGTCCAAAATGCTTCTGCGTTCTCTTTTTAAAATAGTCCTATTTATAATGCATTAAAGATAAGCTTCCTATGCTAAAGTTTGTACAGGGAGATAAGGTGATCCAATCATATCATACCAAGTGACAAATTTTTAGATATCTCATGATAAGATAGGATAAGATAATAGTAGTCCCTGATGATAGTTAGCAATCTGGCATCATAGTTGACACTTAACAGTTGACAAGCTTGACAGTCTTGGCACTTTATTCGTTGATTGCAATTAACAATAATTGCAGATGCGTGTTAGAAAAATCCAAAGTCTTAAGATTCTGCAAAGATAAGGGGTGCAGTTGTCGGCAAGATCTAAGCCTTAAATCTGGCTTGTTTAAGGCAAAATCTTAGCAGTTTGTAGTAAAGCTTATTTTTCTGCTTCTTTTTTGAGTAGTTCATCAAATTTGCTCCTAACAGCTATTGATTCTTGGAAGTTCTCGGGTTCTAGTTGGAGAAGAAATTTTAATAGTTCATTGTCATATTTTTCGTCCTGCATTCCTTCTTTTTTAACAGGGACAAAGTGAGTTCCTTGTAATAAACATTTTAGTCCGGATGCATAAAGTCAATCTCCATGATATTTAACAGCTATAGCTCTATTAGTTCTTCTGTAGTTTATCCAGGATTCATTGAAGCGAATGTGACTAAATTTTTTAGAAGCTTCAATATTTAGCTGAAAGTTTTTTGAGATATAACCAACTTGAAAAATACTGATTTGGGGGTAGATAATTTCAGTTTCTATATCTTTCTCAAATGGAATAGCATGGAATTTCACAAAAATAGGACCTCGTTTTAAAGTTTTCAGAGTTCGGATTATTTCTGTAGGGAAGTGTGATAGTTTTGTAAGTTTGTGGTCTGGATATACAAGATCAATATATCCAAATTCATAGAATTGATTGATGGTAGGTAGGTTTGCTCCAGTGCAAGCTATGAGTCGAGCAAATAAATATATTTCTCCACTGTGAAAGATTTGTCGAGTTTCATTTAGTTTCTAGTAGACTTGGTGAGTAATCTTGTAATATCCTTCAAGGGATGGGTCATAGATATCAAAAGGAGCAAATCTTTTAGTTTGTGTAGTTGAAGGAATGGTTCTTTTTGATAATAGTTCTGCCTTAAGTTCTAGCATTTTCTTCTCCTTTTCGAGAAATGGAGAGCTTGAACTAGGCTTAGTAAGAGCTGTATTGTTTGTTTGCATAGTTGGTGAAGGCATTGGCTTCCTAAAACTAGTAGCTATCACAGGTGATATAGTTGAGGAGGGGGATCTCAGCGAGTTAATAGTTTTCAAAAATTTTGAAATGGCAGTTCGTCCTTGCTCAAGATCTTTCCTTATATCACTGATAATTTCTGTAGTTCCTTTAGCCAATTCTTCAATCTCAGTTCGAATATTTGCAACAATATCTTGAGCTTCAATTTCTCGATGCTCTAAATTTACTATAACAATTTCCAAGTATTCGTTGAAGTCAATGGTGATGTCTTCAAGCTCTTTGAGCCTTTCCGGAGTCGTCATTGTCAAGATATTCTTCTTCTTTGGTTAGATAGTCTACAAGAAAGTTACGATTTCCTGAAACATGCTCATAAATAGCATTTAATTGAGATAAAAAAAAGTTTGCCATCTATGAATTTTTCTCATATGAGGTTCATTATCTAAAACTTGTTTAACGAAGGTAGTTGTGACTTTATCATCAGTTAAGACTTTGACTGGTTTGAGTAAAAGAAATAATATTCACTTTTTAATTCCTCATATGATAGTGAAAATTTCTTTTTCCATTGTATTATAATTTTCTTCAGTTTGAGAAAAAGTTTTGCTATGACATCCACATATTTCGTTAAGATCAGTTTTAATACAACTGACAAGACTTTATCAAATGCATTGGCTTATATAATTAAATTGTCCTCTGGTTCGAGTAATTTTAATTGTAGTAAATTTTTACATTCTTCTTTAAGACTTTTAACTATTTGAGTATGATTTCACTCCATCCTTTTGTATTAGTCTTTCTTAACAAACATAGTAAATCTTTCTTTTTCTTTGCTAAGTCCGGTATGTAGGCACTACCATAATGAAGTAATCCTAAGAATCCTTGAATTTGCTTTTTAGTTCTTAATTCATCAGGATATTCTATTATTTTTCTTGAAATATGATTTTGTAAAGATATACCATTATATCCTAATTTGAATCCTAAGAATTCAATGTTTTCTTGTTCTATAATAGCTTTTTTCTTAGTTAGACATATACTTTCTTTTATAGCAGTTACTACAAATTGCTGCAAATGGTTTCAATGTTCTTCTAGTGTTATAGAACTTATTGATATATCATCAACATAAACAACGAGAATAGAGTTATGCTGTTTAAAGGCATTATCCATTTGTCTTTGAAAGATTCTAGGTGCATTTTTAAGTTCAAATGACATAACTATCCATTCATAGAACCCTTGAGGCGTACTAAAACCTGTATATTTAATACTATCTTCTTCCATTTTAATTTGCTAGAATCCTGATTTACAGTCAAATTTTGAGAAGGATTTTTTATTTTTTACAAGATTAATTAAGACTTCTTTATTAGGTAAAAACTAATTGTATGTTTTTGTAAATTTGTTAAGTTTTTTTTATAGTTTATAACCATTCTATGCTTATTTCTTCTGTTTTCAGCTTCATTCATGACCATAAAGGTTGGTGAAGAATATCTTCCTTTTAATGGGCGCATTAATCCTTTTTCTAATAACTCCTTGATTTATATAGAGAATTCTTTTATATCTTCAAGGGTGTAGAGCTTTAGTTTTTCTTTGACATAAACTTCTTGAGTTAATTATGTTTTAGCTCTGGAATGGTCAGGTTTCCAAAACTACAAAGGAGTGTCAGATATACCTGCCTTAGTTTATTAATTAAATCTTCTTTTTTGATTATGTTAACTTGGAAAGTAGGTTTTTGTACTTGTAGATGTATAGGAAGTGTAATTTGTTTATAACCATGTCCACTACGCTTTGCGAGCACACTATAAGCGTATTTTAAAGTAGGTATTTTTAATGTGTGTCCACATTTTGTAATTAGATAGACAGTATAGGGAGTTTGTGTAATTTTAGCAAACTACTTAAGAAAATCATTGCACAGCAAAATATCATATCCAGAGTTATATTATAGGACAAGAGGAATATTAAGAATTTTATTTCCAAGTATAATAGATACATTGTTTTGAACTAACTATGGAGAGGTGGTAATAGGATGAGCTGTTTTAATCTTAATTGTTCTATCAGATGAAAGTTTTTCCTATTTAGGGAGTGAAAAATCTAGAAAAAGGTTACTTCAGATGCAATATCTATTAGGGTAGTAGTTGTTATATCAGTTTCTTTAACTATGGTATCAATGTAGGTAAGTGTGGGAAACTCTAATTGCTTTATTTTGTTTATCAATTAAAATAATTTGAGTAGGTTTTATATCATAAGAATCGAAGTGATCTAAAAAGTTCATTCCGAGTAAAATATGGTAAAATTCATTATTGATAGAATGATCAATATAACATTCACATTCTAAAAGAATAGAACTAGGGGTTTTCATCATTATTTTAGATTTCTGATTAAGAGTAGATTTTTTTTCCGTCATAAGTACCAAAGTTATATTCAGATGTAGTGATAACTAGAATGGGTAAAGGTATACAGTGACATTGTGATGCTCCAATACCAATTAAGACCTTATTTTATATCGAATTTTGGCCATTAAAATATTCTAACTTAACTTTGTAAGTTGAATTACTAGAGGTTGTTTTGATACTTTTAGGCTGAACTCTAGGTATTCTAGTTGTATTAAAACTTCTTGATAGAGTTGGTGGATTTACAATTCTCATTCCCTTTTATGTATATGGAAGTCGAGGTGCTTCATAACTACCAGAAGCCTCTTCTTCTTCTCCTAATTGAAAGGCAGTTAAGGTAGGTAATCTAGCTTCTTGCATAGGAGTTAGAATGACAGTACTTACTGTTGAAAAGATAGGATATGTTGTTTTTTTCCAGTTTGTTTTATTTCTTTTATCAGAAAATTTGTATTAAAGAAAATATACAATCGTCTGTAGTAAAATGATAATGCATCATTTCCTGGTTGTAATCAATTGTTAATTAGAAGTTTAAATTGTAAATTAAGAGTATCTTCAATATTTTTACTTCTTAAAGTGACTGAGTAATTGGGATAACATTCAAAAATTAATTTCTTATAAATAAGGTTACCTTGTAGTGTTCTTAAATGGATATTTTATATATTTGCAAATCTTTGATCATGAAATGATAGAATGATAGGTGAGTTAATACCTTGTTTAAAACATGTTTTTACTGCGATTTTTATTCCTTGTAAATAAACATATTTAATTAAGTCTCCATCTCTTGCTGGAATTTCATCTAAAAAATTTTCAATTATCTCTTGAGTCATTAGTCTTAGCCTTATATTTCCCTGTAAGTGTTGAACATTAATAGGTTGGTCAGTTGTGTATAATTTAAGATATCATATTAACTTTCTTGTTACGAAATAATCCATTTTCTTCATAAAGCTTCTTGGGTCTTTTAGAGATAAATCGGTTGCTATTATTTTTGAATATAGTTTTTGATTAAAGGTAATTACTCCTGTATAGTTTTCGTTATTTTCTTATTCTTGTTTCTATATTGTATTTATTTCTTCAGTATTCATCTTTCATATCTAAATAACTTTCTATTTTAGACATTTCTATTTCTTCTTCAGAGCTAATAGATTCATAGCAACTAGTAACGATATCATATTCAATAGAGTTTATAAGGTAAAGTTCTTCTTGTATTTCTTTAAATTCTTCAGAAAATAATTTTACTATATTAGCTTTTTCTTTTATAACAATCTATAGATTTATGTCCAATTTCTCCATAGTTCCAACATGGACATACCGTAGGTTTCTTATTTCTCTTATAGTATCTATTTTCCGAATTACAATCTTCTTGAGATAGTTTCTCGTGTCTAAAATACTTACTACTTTTTTGTGGTTTATTAATAGATTTTTCGGCTTTTGTTTTATCAGTTTTTGTTTTATTTGATTTTAAATTCTTTCTTTTCAAAAATTGTTTCTTGGGTTTTCTTTTAAGAGTAGTTTTCTTCAATTCTTTCTTAGGGTTTCTCTTTCGTTTAGGTCTATAATTGGAATAATTTTCACATCCTTATTGCCCTAGTTGTTTAATATCTTTACAACATAAAGTAACTTCTTTAATGTGCCTTCTTTGATTTTCTTATAGGCAAAGACGAATCATTTCTCGAGTTATTATAGTTTGAGCTGCTACTATAGATATGAAAATTGTAGGTTGCCTAGCAAATTCTTCAAATTTTTTGGAGAAATGTTTGTTCTATGGATTATGAAATTTATTTAGCAATAATTGTATATAGGTTTCTTGATTTTTTGTAGAATCATAAAGTTCATAATAATATTTATCGAATTCACAAAAAAAAAACTCCTAAAGTTGCACAAGTTACAAATTCTTAGATTAGTTAGATTGTATAGTTGTTCTCTTCTTCTTTCAATTCTTGCATTGTCTTGATTTTCTACATATCTGTGTACTTCAAACTGTCTAATAAGATATTTTACCATAGATTATACTCCTTCTTCTATACTAATTACTGAGTTTCATTTTACATCTAGTTCTATTAAATTTCTTATACCATGGGAGATCCCGTTAAACCAATTAGCTACTATTCCTAGAAATGAATTAACAATTAAGTTGTAAATGCCATTTATGTCTCTATCTTCGTTAGCATAAATTGGTTCATATATTAGGTTTAATATCATTGCCGCTTTTCACATATCTAAACCTTTTCTTTTATCAGTTACGCAATCTATATTTAGAAAATATGCAAAATATGTCATTGGTTCTTGAATTAAAGGGTTTCTTGGTTTAAATTCTTCATTTATCATTGGCTTTCGTTTGCTATTATAGTAATATCTTCGACCTTTAGCTTTGTGTTTATGGGTTTCTTTTGAGTGGAAAGGATTTGAAGTTTCTCCTTGTTCGTAATTGGGATTGTTGCTTCCAAAACTACCAGTTGGCAATCCTGATTGCATATTTACTTGCTTTACTTGCTTTACCATTTCAGACATTTGTAGATCCTCAAATTCTTTTAATAGTTCTTCAATAGATTTATTATATTATCCCATTATGAAGTTTCTTCTTGCTTATTTTCAATAATTTGTTGAGAAGTTTCTCCGTTTATCTTGAAAAGTGTTTCTTGATATCTTCTAATGTATTTTTCATCATCACTTTTGGGAGTTATTTTTTTGGGGAGTTTAATTTCTAGTGGTTTGTGTTCTCTCTTTTGTTTTGGCTTCAAGGCTCCTTCAAAGGTTATATTCATAAGTTGC
This sequence comes from Lophocereus schottii, assembly GCA_002740545.1. Taxonomy (NCBI): domain Eukaryota; kingdom Viridiplantae; phylum Streptophyta; class Magnoliopsida; order Caryophyllales; family Cactaceae; genus Lophocereus; species Lophocereus schottii. The sequence continues at coordinate 7,367 of NCQV01122324.1, forward strand.
ATTTCTATTACGAGTTGTTGAATTGCTTCCTTTATTTCTTTATGTCAATCCTCACTTCTTTAAGTTCTGCTTCAATTTGAAGGCAACTTATTATTTAGTATTCATTGTTAAACCAATATTTTGTATCAAATTGGTCTAGATTATTGTCATTATCTAAGTCAAAATTTTCTATATATTCAAGATAAGTTCTCCTTTCTGCTTCATAAATTAATAGGTTTAATCTATCTTCAGCTTTTCAGATTAATTCTTTAGAACTATTATTTTATTTGAAGGTAATGGAGTTTTTGAACATAATAACATTCACTTTGTTGAATTTCTTATTTAGAATAAGTTTTATATAAATTAAGTATAAATTCACAATTACGCTGCGAAGTTATTTTTAATTTTGGTATTTCAGGTTTTTCCATTATTGAGCATATTGTCACAAGTCTTTCAATTAAAGTAATTATTTTTGATTCAAAAATGATACATTTATATCTATTTTGACATAAATATTTTATAAGTGGTAGCATATCGGTGTCTCTGTACATTCCACATTCGATTTCTTGCTTAAATTGTTCAAAGTCCACGTCTAATGTTCTTTCTATTATGTCCATGGCTTTCTTTAAAGTTTTCTTTGTTATTTTCAGCAGTTTTGCACTTTAGTCCCTGAAGTATTTCATATTTGTAGGGGAAGGCCCTCCATATTGTGGACTCCAAAAACTTGCAGGGGAAGGCCCTTTATACTATGGACTCTAAAAACTTACCTACCTCAATACCACAGTTAAGAAACTGATATAACAACTACTGCTTTAATAGATATGGGATTTGAAGTAACCTTTTTACAAGATTTTTTACTCCCTAAGTGGGAAAAACTTCCATCTGATAAACGAATTAAGATTAAAGGAGTTCATCCAATTATGACCTCTCTACAATTAGTTCAAAATAATGTATCTATTATAAGATTCCTCTCGTCCTACAATATAACTCCGGATACGATACTTTGCTAGGAAATGATTTTCTTAAGCAGTTTGCTAAAAATTACACAAACTCCCTATACTGTCTATCTTACTAAAAAAAATGTGGACACACATCAAAAATACCTACCTTAAAACACCCTTATAGAGTGCGCACAAAGCGTGGTGGATATGGCTATGAACAAATTGCACTTCATAAACATCTACAAGTACAAAATTCCACTTTTCAAGTTAACATGATCAAAAAAGAAGATTTAATTAATAAACTAAAGTAGATTTATTCCGACACTCCTTTGCAGTTTTGGAAACCTGACCATCCCAGAGCTAAAATAGAATTAACTCAAGAAGTTTATATCAAAGAAAAACCAATGCTCTATACCCCTAAAGATATAAAAGAATTTTCCATACAAATCAAAGAGTTATCAGAAAAAGGATTAAGATGCCCATCAAAAGGAAGCTGTTCTTCACCAACCTTTATGGTCATGAATGAAGCTGAAAAGAGAAGAAATAAAGCTAGAATGATTATAAATTGTAAAAAACTTAACCAATTTGCAAAAACAGACAATTATTTCTTACGTAATAAAGAAGTCTTAATTAATCTTGTAAAAAGTAAAAAATACTTCTCAAAATTTGACTATAAATTAGGATTTTGGCAAATTAAAGTGGAAGAGGATAGTATTAAATATATAGGTTTCAGTACGCCTCAAGGGTTCTATGAATAGATAGTTATGCCATTTAGACTTAACAATGCACCTAGAATCTTTCAAAGATGAATGGATAATACTTTTAAACGCCTTAACTCTTTTCTTGTTGTTTATGTTGATGATATATTAACAAGTTCTATAAGACTAGAAGAACATTAAAACCATCTACGACAATTTCTAGAAGCTGCTATAAAAGAAGATACATGTCTCAGCGAGAAAAAAGCTACTATAGAACAAGAAAAAATTGAATTCTTAGGATTTGAATTAGGATATAATGGTATATTTTTATAAAATCATATTTCAAGAAAAATAATAGAATATCCTGATGAATTAAGAACTAAAAAGCAAATTTATTAGGATTACTTAGTTATGCTAGCACCTACATACCGAACTTAGCAAAGAAAAAGAAAGATTTACAAGGTTTGTTAAGAAAGAATAATACAAAAGGATGGAGTGATTATCATACTCAAATAGTTAAAAGTCTTAAAGAAGAATGTAAAAATTTACTACAATTAAAATTATCTGAACCAGATGATAATTTAATAATGTGAACCGATGCATCTGATAAAGTCTAGTCAGCAGCATTAAAAATTGATCTTAATGAAATATGTGGATATCATAGCGAAACTTTTTCTCAGACCGAAGAAAATTATAATACAATGAAAAAAGAAATTTTACCTATTGTACGAGGAATTAAAAAGTGGAGATTATTTCTTTTACCTAAACCATTCAAAGTCTTAACTGATAACAAAGCCGCAACTATCTTCGTTATACAAGTTTTAGATAATGGACCTCATATGAGAAAACTTCATAGATAGAAAACTTCTTTATCTCAATTTCACACTATTTTATGGGTATGTTTAAGGAAATCATAACTTTCTTACAAACTATTTAACAAGAGAAGCAGAATATCTGGATAATGACGATGTTGAACGGTAAATTTAGCCGTTTCACGTGCCTGTTTCACCCACCTTTTGCTC
>NCQV01122360.1:0-10208 GCA_002740545.1 Lophocereus schottii
TTATATTTACTATTCTAATTTATTTTACTTTCTCTTTATATTACTAAAACAAATCAAACTAAACATGTAAAAATCTAGAAAAATTACTTGATACTGCCCCTAAATATTCTAAATTTAATTCTAGAAATAAAATAGTGAATAGCTATCCTGAATATTCTGAAGAAATAAAAAAAGAAATAATCACACAATATTGGACTGAAATTAAAATAGAAAATAAGAAGCAGAAAATTCATATTAAAATTTATATAAAGTAATCTAAATTAATATTCTGAAATTTTATAACTTTATATCTCCAAAATTATATGTAATTAAGATCAGAAAAATTAAAACAGAAAATTAACCACAAGAAATTAAAGCTGAATAAAATCTAAAATTAGATAAATAATAAACTGTGCTAATATAAATACAAAAATAATAAAAACAAGTACCCAAATTTCAAAATATAAATTTCTAGGCTTAATAAAATCCTACAAATGTAAAATAAAAATTAAAAACATAATGTTCAAATTTATTATAATAAAAACCTGCAGATATCATATTCACCAAACAATTCTGAAAAATTATGAAATAATTTCCAACTAATCCAAAATTAAACTGAGGCAGATTAGGATACTATATAAACCCTAGAATGGAATAAAACACAAAAAAAACTCAAAAGAAACTATTTTTAACCTAATTTTTAGCAAACTAGTAAATAAATGGCAAAGTAGAATAGAAAATAAATCTAAATATTTTAATCACAGTAAAAGCCAAAATATAACTAATCTAAAATCACTAAGACACTCCTAAAAGTCTACTCTTTTAGGGGAGGTAAATGAAATTTATATGAAAGCTCATAAATTTGAGAATCAAAATTGACAAACTAAAGAAATTAACTAAAAAAGCAGCAAATAATTATCAAAGATACCAAATTTATGAAAAATACTTAGCATAATCTATATCCACCATGCAAATTAATATTTATCATCAACACACATATCGATTTATTCGTGAGTTAGACTATAGAAGACACCCACTAGTAGATCTTTCCCTTTTTTCCTTATGTTATAGTTTATTTAGGTCAAACCCTAATATAAACCCTACTAGTTTTGATAATCCTAGCACTAGCATAAGAGTTTAATCAAACTACAGCATTAAGTATTAGAAAAACATCATCTAATATCTTATAATCAATTTACCAGTAAATTGATTTAACAAAGATGTATAATGATTAGCTAATTAAAAGAGATGTGTTTGAGCCATCTATGATCTACTAGGGTGATACTTATGCCTAAAAGACTATAACTTTTACGTACTAAAGCCTTTTAAACTATCATATAAATTCGTATTAAACTAATTAGCATGCATTCTGATGAATATAACATGAATATCATAAACGATTAATAATCATTATAGAATCATGGAATAAAAATCAACTAGAAACCAAAGCATAAAACTCGTTTCAAAATAATTAATTTAGCATGGTTTTAAGTAGATTATACTAACTATAAAAAAAATACACACTCATATTAAAAATAAAAGTACAACAATTAGCCAAAGACTTCATGTTCAACACTAAACAAAACTTTTAAAAAAATAAAATAAAATAAAAATAGAAAAAATAGCACCAGAACAATACTAGCCGTGAGATGATGATAGTTGATGATGATGATGATTATGATAGATAGGAGAGATGATGACGATCAATGATGATGATGATATTTGGTGAGGATGGGATGATATTTGGTGATGGTGAGGATATTTGGTGAGGATGATGATATTTGGTGAGGCTGGTGCCGTGATATGTGTTAAGGAGGTGAGGGAGTGTGAATGAGTTTTTATATCATGACCTTGCTAGGGTTCTCCTTCTCTTGTAGAATGTCTTCTTCCCTAAGTTTTCTAATTCATCTTTAACTAGGAGTAATAATCTCGTAACCCTAGCCCAAATAAATTACTATTAAAATAATATTTTTTCATAAATCATTATTTTTTGGGACTGACTTGATGAATTTACTTGTAAAATCATTCAATAAATAAAACTGAACTTCAACGTCTTCTCGTCTCTTTTTTCTTTATTAGTGCTTAGCCTAACAAATATAAAATAAAGTAAATTAGATAAAACAATATATGTAATATAATTAAAATAATTACTAAAAACATGCATAAATTATGACTTAATAAATTCCCCCATACTTAGACTTTGGATGTTCTCGTGCAAAGTAATCTAAGACTCGACCTAAAAACTGACCCTTTTTCTTGTAAAGTCATGCTCAAAATATGAAATTCACACTAGGCATTAGTTTGCTTAAAAAAACAGTTTCATTCAAAATGAATTAGTTTTTCTTCCAATAAGTGGATAACTACTAAACATCTAACTGCCATCAAAGTATTTCTTCATCAGCCTCATAACATTTCTTTAATGAGGTAACAAGAGTAATAATCATCCATCTCTATTAAGCATGCATATACCAATCAAGAGGTCTAAAAAATTTGTGATAGAAAAATTGAAGTACTGTATGGCTACAGGGACAATTGAACTAGAAGAAATAACTCATTAAAATTGATTCTAAACTTGCCTTGCAATTTTTTTTCTCTCTCTTTTTTTTTTTTCAAACTCCAATTGTGCACATATTCGAGGTCCATATAGGGTCTTAGAAATTAAACACTCCCTGTCTCATATTTACCCAAATATCATCATTATTTTATTTATTTTTTTTATTAGCTGTTAATTTGGTACGAGTCATTAATCAGCCCAAAAAGAGGTATGGCTCTGCCAATCATGGGTTACTCCATATATAAAGCTTAACTTGACACCTAAACTTAAGGGGAAAAGGTGCTAAGCCATCTATTCCTACCCATGTTGGTAATCTAACCTTTGTTTCTTTTCTCTTTTTTTTATAAGACAAAAAAAGTCACAGTTTTAAAGAGCTATTCTACTAATTCAACAGGCTTAGAAATCGGTTAGGTCATTTTATTGCCTCTGAAGTAGATATATAACATGATCAAATAAGATGAATAATCATAAGAGTTATTCATTAAAGAGATATATGAGTATCAACTCAAACTTCCCTGAATGACAATTAGCATGCTCAGAAGTTCTCATTCATAGAAGAATAAACTAAAAATAGCTAGGAAAAAATTTTTAAGAAAAAAGGTCTAGCATAGACTCATATTTATGCATTATTTATAAGAAAATCATTTTTTTTTTACAAAAATGAATGTTATAGGAACTAAATACCGGGTGCACCCCCCACACTTAATTTATGCATTGTCCCTAATGCATGCAAAAAGATAAAAATAATGAAAATAAAAGTAGAATTAAATGTATACTTCCACTAAAAAGAACGTCGAGTTGCCTCCCAAACAGCGCCTTCATTTACTGTTGTTGGCTCGCCGCAAATAACATTATGGATCCTCTAGTCGGATCTCCTCCATTAAGCATACTTGATCTCTTTTATAGAGGTGCTTTAGCCTGTGACCATTTACTTTGAAAATTTTGTTAGTACCAAAGGATTTAATCTCAACAACACTATGTGGATAAGTCTTTACTACTATTAAAGGTCCTACCATCTAGAGTTCAACTTACCAGGAACGAGTTTCAATTATGAATTGAATAACAACACTTTTTCACCCATCTAAAATTCTTTCCTACTAAGTTTAGCATCATGAAAAGCTTTGACTTTACCTTTGTGGGTCACTGAATTATCATAGACTTTGAGGCGAATCTCTTCTAATTCCTGCAATTGCAACTTACGGTCCTTCCTTGCTAGGTTACAATCTGGACTACACTGCTTTACAACCAATTTGATTTGTGCTCTAGTTCTACAGGGAGATGACATGCTTTACCAAAAACTGACCTATAAGGTGACATACGTGTAGGTGTCTTATATGCAATCCTACAGACCCAGAGAGCTTCATCTAACCTACGACTCCAATCTTTCTTATCTGCGCTAACAACCTTTTCTAATATACCCTTAATCTCTTTATTGGAGATTTCAGCTTGACCATTTGTTTGGGGATGATAATCAGTGGACACCTTATGAGTTACATGATATTTGTCTAATAAGACACCTAAGGCTCTATTACAAAAATGTGTTCCTCTATCACTGATGATTGCTTTAGGAACTCCATATCTATGCAGAATGAGAGATTTAACATGCTTTATAACAGTTTTAGCATCATCAACGCTAGTAGCCACAACTTCAATCCACTTGGATACATAATCAACAAGCATAAGAATGTAAGTAAAACCAAAATAAGGAGGAAAAGGTCCCATAAAATCAATGCCTCATACATCAAAAATCTCATAAATATATATATATTATGCAGAGTCATTTGATTCCTTCTAGATAAATTGCCTGTCTTCTGGCATGCTTCACATCTTTTGTAAAATTCATAGGCATCCCTAAAAATAGTAGGCTAATAAAATCCACATTCAAGAACTTTATGTGCCTTTCTTTTGGGTCCAAAATGTCCCCCACTGTCAGAAGAGTGAGAGAGTTAAAATTGAATGAAATTCACTGTCATCTACATAATGCCTTATAATGTGATCCCCATAAAATTTTCATAAATGTGGCTCATCCCAAACATACTGTTTAGATTAAGCTCTTATCTTCTACTTTTGGGCTCTAGACAAGTCTACAGAAAAGGTTTTGGTTACTATATAATTAACCATATCAGCATACCATGGCCTATTAGTGATAGCATATAAATTCTCATCAGGAAAACAATCACTCAATGGATTCCCACTATCCCCATTATCTAGCCTATTTAGATGGTCAGGTACTAAATTTTCAGCTTCTGGTTTACTTTAATCTCCAATTGAAATTCTTGTAGTTGTAAGACCCATCTAATCAATCTTAGTTTTGAGTCATTCTTACTTAAAAGATGTTTAATAGCAAAATGATTAGTATAAATAGTAACTTTGATACCCAACAGATAAGGACGAAACTTTTCTAGAGCAAAAACAGTAGCATACATTTCCTTTTCCGCAGTAGTGTAGTTATACTATGATGGGTCCAGAGTTCTAGAAGCATAATGAATCACCTGAGGTGCCTTCCCTACTCTTTGACCTAAGACTGCCTCTACTGTCTTATTACTAGCATGACAAATCAGTTTAAAAGATATGGGCCCAGTGAGGAGGTCTTACTATAGGAGTGGTGGTGAATTCAACTTCAATTGGTCAAAAGCTCTCGTACAGTCCTCATTAAAATCAAATAAAATATCTTTTGCAAGTAAAGCACATAAAGGAGAGACAATCTTAGAAAAATTCTTGATAAGTCACCTATAAAACCCAACATGACCTAGAAATGACCTCACCTTCTTGACACACTGTGGATAGGGCAAAGACTGAACAATTTCTACTTTAACCTTGTCAACCTCTAAGCCGTAAACGCACTACATGACCTAAAACTGCTCCATGTTCTATCATAGAATGACACTTTTCAAAGTTGAGCACCAAATTGATCTTAATACAACGCTTAAGCACTAGAGTAAGATGATCTAAGCACTCATCAAATGAATCACTATATAAAGTAAAGTCATCCATGAAAACTTCCATAATTTTGGTGACAAAATCAGAAAAAATACTAATCATACACCTTTGAAATGTAGCATGAGCACTACATAGACCAAACGGCATCCTTCTAAAAGCAAAAGTGTCAAAAGGACAGGTAAAAGTGGTCTTTTCCTGATCCTCAGGAGCTATAGTAACCTGAATATAACCTGAATAACCACCTAGAAAGCAATAATGTGACCTCTTAGCTAATCTCTCTAACATCTAGTCCACAAAGGGGAATGGAAAATGGTCCTTTTTTGTAGCCTTGTTAAGTTTTCTATAGTCAATGCACACTCTCCAACTACTCTAGACTCTAGTAGTTATTAACTCACCTTCCTTGCTCTGTACTATTGTTGTTCCCCCTTTTTGGGAACCACATGAATAGGACTAACCCACTCAAAATCAGTGATAGGGTATATTACTCCAACATCTAACCACTTAAGAATTTCTTTTTGAACTACCTCAATCATAGGTGGATTTCGTCTTCGCTGAGGGCCTCTCTTAGGCTTACCATGTGATTCTAATGTGATTTTATGTTAACATAATGTAGGGCTAAGTCATTTAAGGTCTGCTAAAGTCCACCCTAACGTTTCACTATTTTCTCTAAGCTCCCTAATAGGTTTATTCTCTTGTTCAGATGTAAGTGCATTAGAGATTATAACAAGTACAGTCTCATCATCCCCTAAATAAGCATATTAAAGATTTTCAGACAATGATTTTAGTTCTAGCTTAAGGGGTGAAATGCAGGAGGGTAGCATCTTCGCATAACTTTTAGGCAATTCTAGCTTCCTAGGTCTGTCAACTACAAGCAATTGCAACAAAGACTGTATGCTGCCCACTAACTCATTATTAATATGGTAAGGCACATTTTGAAACACAAAGTGATCCAAACTCTGAGTAAATATAGTTAACAATTCATTCTCATAAGACAATTCATAAACATCTTGGGACAGTTCACCAATCACATCAAGTGCACATTGATAATTTATATTAGCAGGAAATCTCATAGCATCAAAAATATTGAACTTAATGATTTCACCATCAAATTCTATAGTCAGTGTTCTAGCATGTACATCTATTTTTGTCCTAGATGTTTTAAGAAATGGTCTACCAAGCCATGCATCACCCATGTCCAATACATAAAAGTTAGCAGGAAAAACAAGCTCATTGACTTGGACTAAGATATCTTCTAAAACTCCATCTAGGTATGCATTACTCCTATCAGCTACTAAATGATTAGATCAGTTTTCTTTAACTCCCCTAGGTTTAGTTTATCATAAATGGACCTAGGCATCACATTGATGGAAGCTCTTAAATCAAGCATAGCTCTATCAAAAGAGAGGTTCCCAATTTTGCAAGGAATAGAGAATACACCTCGGTCCTTACATTTAGGGAGAAGCTTCTTTTGGAAAACAGTAGACACGTTTTCCCCCACGCTTACTTTTTCATTCCCTTTTAGTTACGTTTTACAGTACAAAGCTCTTTAAGGAACTTAGCATAACGAGGCACCTACTTTATGGCATCTCGAAGAGGAATGTTGATTTCTACCTTCCTAAATGTTTCTAGGATTTCTTGATCAGCATTATTTCCTTCAGGGTTTGCCCTCTCAGTTTACTAGGAAAAGGTGATAATGGCTTGTAAGGTTCCTTCTTATCCTCACCTACTTCTTTAACATTAGAGGTGGTGTTTTGGTCTTGATTAGGTTTAGGTTTGTTGACCTATATTTCATGCTCTACCTCTCTCTTCTTCCTAGATACCTTCAACTCTTTCCCACTCCTAAGTGTCATGGCACTCATATTTTCCTTTAGGTTTAGAATAGCTGAGATGGCAGTCTATGTTGTATTTGGGTCTGGAGGTTGCTAACTATGGTATCAATAGCAATCTATCTCTCCTAGACCTATTTAAGAGCCATCTCTATGTTTTGAAACCTATTGTCAACCTCCTTTTTTTGATCATCCATATTTTTATGGCTTGCTCTAAAAGAAATTTTATTCTATCCTGAGCAGATGGTTGACATGATGGTTGGCCAAAACCTGGGGGGTTGTTCCTAGGTCGATGCCTAAGGTTAGGGTGGTATCTCTATCCTTCATTGTAAGTGTTATAGTATGGGTCATACTTCCTTTAGCCTTGGTTAGAAAACATAGCATTCACTTCACCCCCTTGAAGTGTAGGGCATGCATCAGTCGCATGTCCATCCAAACAGCAAATACCACACACTACTGCTTTCTTAACTCCTCCAGTGTCGAGTTTGTTTAGCATAGCAGTGATCTGAGACAACTGGATTTCTACATATGGACCTACAGTAAGCTCATGAGCCTTCCTAAACTGGGGTCCCCTAGTTCCAAATTATTGAGTGTTTTACACCATGATACTGAACAATTCCCTAGCCTGAGCTAAAGCCTTATTAACCAAAGGCCCCCCACGATTAGCGTCCATCGGTATTTCTATCTATAGTTAATAAATCTTCATAGAAATATTGAATCAATAATTGTTCAGAAATTTGGTGTTGGGGACAACTTGCACATAATTTATTAAAATGTTCACAATACTCATGAAAAGTTTCCCCATTCATTTGATTAATTCCATATATTTCTTTTCTAATAGATCCACTTCTAGATGCAGGAAATTTTTTTTTCTAAAAATGCTTTATGAACTTTGGTCCATGTAGTGAATGTTGTAGGAGGTAAGTAATACAACCAGTCTTTGACCTTATCCTGAAGTGAGAAAGGAAAGGCTCTCAACCTAATTTGGTCCTGGGTGATACCCCCAGGTTACATGGTCAAACATGTAATAATGAATTCATTAATATGGCGATATGGGTCCTCTCCAGGTAATTCATAAAACTTAGGAAGTAAGTTCAAAAATTCAGAGTTAAGCTTAAGTGGTTATAAGATAGGTAATAGAGAAATATTGAGTTTTCAAATTAGGTGCAGGAGGTTCACGTAAAGTAGCCATCTCAACTTTAACATCTTCACAACTTACCAATTCAGAGCTTACAGATTCATAATCACTTCACCTTCACACACCTCAAGTATATGCTCCTTTTTTGCTTCGATCATGCAACCGCTCCTTAATCTTATAAACGAAAACAACCTACAAAAATAAAATATGAGAGTTAAAACAAAATAATAAAAGTAGGGAAATTAAATAGAAGCAAACTAACGATTTTATTTTCTTTCTCAGGAATAGTGTCAAAATTTGTAAAGCTTGTCATAGAGTTACAAATTAAACCACTACTTTGATTTATGAATAAGATTTATAGTATAGAAAAGTAGGGATCGATCCCACGAGGGAAGATTTTCATAGTAAACCAGTTTAAGTCTAATTTTATTTACTACTCTATTTTATTTTATTTTTTCTTTATGTTACTAAAACAAATCAAACTAACAAAGTAAAAATCTGGAAAAATTACTTAATACTACCCATAAATATTCTAAATTTAATTATGGAAAGAAAAATAGTAAATAGCTGTAACATCCCTAGCCCCTAGAGCTGGAAGCATTACGTTTTCTTACTAATTACCTAATTTTCTGGGACAAAATGGACAGAATTTTCCCTAAAAACTGACCGTTTCCAAGCTAAAAGCCTTATAATAAACTCCTGCAAATCAACGGAAGTGTAAAACATTTAATAGAAGCTCGATGGCCACACGCCGTAGTTCATAACTCAATGAGCAATTCGCTCGGAGTACGCCAAACAGAATAGTTTATTAATACAGGAAAAGTAAAAGATACAACTCAACAGTCTACACAACTAGAGTACTGGGGTTTACATCTCAAAACACAGCTAATTCCAAGTGAAGACATCTAACTAATCAGATGGTTGGCTCACACGGCATACAGAGCGCCTTATAAACAATATGCATTATATGAGCTAGAAAACTTAGTGTACAACAATTACATACTAGGAATACGTTATATCACATCGTTAAACTCATGAACCTACTTCTATATGGCACACATAAATCTTTTTCAACCAGGGGTGAACTTCAACTTCGCATAAGTAGCTTGACTTTCACCTGTCACAAAGAAAACCTGGGGAAAAGGGGAAAAGAGTAGTGGAGTGAGCAACCACACGCACAGTGAGTGTCCCCTGACCCCCTTAAAACCAAAACCATAGTAGGTAATAATACCTTTAATAGTCACATATTACGTATTCATACTTTACTATCATATTAGGCATTCATGAAATTCTTATGAAAATATCACTAACCACAAACTTCATTTTAATCATTCAAACACATTTCTAAGTCTCTAAATGGCCAAACATCTCTACTAACAGGCAGTCAAACACTTAAGCAAGCAATAAGGCTAAGCACAGAACTTTCTTTCATAGATTAGGTCATACAATTCGTGATTTATGCTTTATCTATCTAATTTACTCATGTGAGACGTTGAACATATGAAGCAGAGATTATGCCACAACCTTTCATTAGCTAAACATGCACATTCAAACTCATATGCTCGATGTATTGTAAGGGTATGACCATGTTGTACTGTTGTACTTGAAATTTCATTTATACTGCACTTAGATTCTTATTTGCATGATGTGTGTGAAAATCTTTCTTTTCTTTTTCTAAACACACTTTACTTAGCCTCTTTAGGCTCATATTCTTCACAGAATCTCTTTCATTTTGGTCTCATAATGACCCTTAAAAACTTTCTTTCTGAAA
>NCQV01122402.1:0-13983 GCA_002740545.1 Lophocereus schottii
ATACATACATACATACATATATATATATTTGGATAGAAATGATTGTGTGTGTATTGATAATTAGTATCATTGAGCTTAGTGATGGATATAATATAGAAAGAAATTTACCCCAAAAAAGAAATTCCTCCAAATTGTATATTCTTCCAATGAATTTAAAATAAGTATAGACTTCAGAAGGATTTGCTAGAAGCTAAGTGTGTAGTTAATTTGCTAGTTCTTCTATGCATTGACCTATTTTTACAAGACAACCATTACATTGTCTCCCTCTCTTGTTACGTCAGCTTCCTTTTTTATGCTGTGTTTTGGCTATGACTGATTTTATTTAAGATTCAGACACACTTGCTTGAAAATAATGGGGTAAGGGGGTTCACTATAGTAATATAAAGTTGAAATTGCATAGTGTAGTCATAGAGTATGTTATAGTGCTGCAATTTTTTGAAAACTTCTTATGGCAAGGATTTAACTAGTTTAATATGAGTTGTTTTTCTTTTTTGGGGGGAGGGGAGACGAAAATAAAGAGTTTGAGGTATTTACTAAGAACAAAAGAAAAGTGATCGAACAGGGGGAAAATGTAAGGAAGAAAATTATTTTTTGCCTTTTAGGAAGCGAAGAAGCAAGAGTTAAGAAGTAACTAGCAATGACTTAAGTGAGGAAGAGACAACCGAATGATTTTCGGGATTTAGAGGATTAGGTTCATAAATGAAAAAACTACTAAGAGAGAGGCAAAGGGAATGAGAGAGAAGCTACTAGTTGCAATCACCTGTTGGAGTGGATTTCTATTACGTAAACCAAAGGGTGTGATTGCTTTATTTTTAAATCTGTGGTCGTTATGAAATTTAACTATATAAGTTATTGAAAAAAAATTCAATTATTATAGAATTGTCCATAAATTTATTGTGATCGTATAAAACTTGTAAAATGTATGAGATAGAATAAAAGCCGATATATAAGTCACTTTATTTGCAAAATAATCCAAACTACAGTATCTATGTGACCACTGCCCGTAAGACCACGGTTGTCGTAGTATAGATAAAATATCGTCCTCAGGGACCAAATTAATCTATCGAGTCCTTTCTATCAGAAAATGGTGAGCAATTATTTAATCGAGGAATTTTGATTTAACAACTTCTAATGTACTTATTCTGAATTCAATCAAGAAAAAACGCCTAGGGATTTATTTAGTTAATAAAGGTGTCGGATCAAGATGATTAACATGTGTTTTTCTCTAATTGGATAATTTCGAGAAAATTGCAATCTATCTAGAATTTACTCTATTCTTTCGAAATCGATCAAATTGCCTAGACTAAGCAAAAGTCGTTTTTCAAACTAATTTGTTTTAATCTAAGTTCAATATTTTTTGATTACTCTCTCGGCCTCCCAACATGCAAATCTCTCTCTAGTCATCGGTATATTAGGTCATATCAAGTAGTCTAACAATCAAATTTCACCTTTCAATGTTTCAGTCAATTGTTTCAAGGGTGCAAGCAAAATTTGGCCAAAATCCACTCACAATATGATAAGCACTTGATAAAATGAAATCAAATCAATCATGAAATAAAAGTACAATTCTATTGAATATAACATGGTCCAAATACACTTCCATTCCTTACACAAGATAAACTACTCACTCATGATTAAAAATTAAACAACTAACAAATGATTCAATGAAATCTGAGAGGGAAGGGCTTCATAATGATGGCCTTCAACAAAGTCTTCAAACCACCAACAAAACCGAACTTCTCATTCAAGATTTCTTACTTGCATGAAAATCAAACTAAAATCTCAACTACAAAAAGTAAAATTTTGGGAAGGAAAATGACTATCTATGACATGCTTCTTTCTTTTCTGCTGCTGAGGGACATGTTTATAAAGGAAAACAAGAGCATTTTCAGCCACATAGCGGAAGGAAAATGAAGAGATCATAGTTATCAGCATACCATCGTCTATGGCAGGCACCACGGATAGACCGTGGTCTTGGCTAGAACCAAATTTTCTGCTCTTTCTCTTACTCCATAGGCATAACATCTCATGAGCATCCGTGGGTGTCAAAATATGCTCAAATGAGGGTCAAATGCCGGCTCAAAATGATCTAAATTCCTGCAAAATATAGAAAAGAACAAAACCCAAGCGTAAAACGAGAATAGGAGTATAAATGGTAACTTAAAATACATAATTCTCCTAAAAATGTAGCAAATTAAAATGAACCTAAAATGATATATATGATAAGTACTTATCACTATGCAAACTTTTTAAATGACTTCTTGCTTGTTTGGCATGTGACTTTATCCTTACTCCAAACAATTGGTATCTCCTCCTAAATTTTAAGCTTGCACCTTCTCATTTCCTCTTACATTTTGCCAACTTGTGTTGTATGCTCATGTTGTATTCCCTTTTTTTTTAACTTTATGCTTTTGTATTTTTTTTTTCAGTTCTCAATCTTTTATTTCCAAATTTTACAATGGCTTTGTTTACTCTTGGTAATTTGGATGATTATCGTCATCATAACCATAGCTATTTTAATTTCTAAAATATATTATTAATTGTTTATAGATATATTCGTTAGAAATTTCAATATGCATTTTAGAAGAATGAAGACCGTAATAGAACTACATAATTATTTATTATTTTTAAAACTTAGTTTAGATCATGTTTATGCACAAGAACACAAGCTCCCACATAGTATATAGCAAATGAATATATTTTTGTAATGTTAGGTTTTTTTTATATGTTATTTATAGCAATATACTTTTAAATAATATTTTTATTTTAAAATACATCTTTAAAAGTTTGATATAAATCAGAACAATGTTATTTTTAAAATTTACATCTTAATATAATATCATATATAACTACATATTCATCTAAAATACTATTTATGTAATTTTTAAAAAGAGTAACATCATTTTTTAAACAAAACAATTGTTAAAGGTCCACCTGCCAATAGGACGGGCTTTAAAACTAGTGATGATAAATGGGGTAAAGAATAGAACCAAAGCAAAGCTCAATAAATAGTTTTACAATTTGTCATCATTGGCTTAGTTCTCAAGTTGATGAGCCAAAGGCCAGTAATCCATCTATTGTTATTGATGACCCAAGGCCCCTATAGCTCAAAATAAGATTTTGCTGAAGTGACAATTATGAAGATTAAAAAAGTTCTATGGGATATTGGGGATGAGAAAGCACCTAGTGTTGAAGTCTATGCTATGTTGCTTTCAAAAAGCCTCTGTAAGTTGTGGGCTTAGACATACATAGGTCACGCTATGAGGGAAATGTTTTGGGCAAATGATAAGATCCTTAAGGTTGTTAACACAACAATGGTTACATTAGTTTCTAAGGTTAAGCAACTTACCTAGGTGGAGGATTCGGAACCTACTACGTGCTATATTACATTGCATTATATGAGGTCATTTATAAAGTTCTCAGTGCTAGACTTAGAGAACTGTTGCCTAGAATTATAAATAAAAGTCAATCTACTTTTGCCTCTAGGAGAAACATTCGAAATAACATGCTTTTAACTCATGAGTTGATTAAACTTTATGCAAGGAAGCACATATCTCCTCGGTATTTGCTTCAAATTAATTGAAAGAAGTTGTATGACTCAATAGAATAGAGCTCCTTGAGGCATGTGACGCTTAGCTTGGTTTCCCCGCTATGTTTGTTGAGTGAATTTTTTATCATGTCTTTCTCTTATCGTCCACTGTATAAGCTTCAATGGCTCTTAATTAGAGCATTTTCTTGCCAAAAGAGATTTGAGACAAGGAAGTCGTTGCCTCCTTATCTCTTTAGTTTAGTTATGAAATATCCGAGGACAAGGTTGAATGAGCTTTGCGAGAACCCTGATTTCAATTTTCATCCTTGCCGTGAGATGTTCAATCTTACGCACTTCATTATCACAGACGATTTATTGCTTTTTGCTTATGGGAAGTAGTTTATTTGGCCAAACTTGTATAAGCATTCCGAGATCTCTCTATTGCATGAAGATTTTCTGCTGATTTGTGGACAATATAAGGTGATGTGGATTGCAATATGCAAAAGGAGATACTGAAAACAACTAGTATGACGAAGGGTCAATTGTCTATAAGATATTTAGGCATTCCTTTGACTAAAAAAAAAAAAAACATGGGTGCAGCAATGAATAGCTTTAGCTGATTGAGTTTGCTAGCATGAATGTTGGACTACAAGATTCTTGTCTTATGCTAAGAGACTTTAACTTGTCATTGTAGCCACTTTTGTCATCCACAATTATTAGGTATAGTTGTTCACCATTCTCAAGGCTTTTATTAAGAGAATAGGCAGCTTTTGTAGAAGATTCCTCTAAGCTTCTTTGGTCAACATGCCACTGACCTTTTTTTATTTTGTCTATTATGCCACTGACTTTATCAACTAATCTAATATACCACCAAGAAAAATTTTTGATGTCTAATATACCACTTGTGGGGCCTGTTTAGGAATGGCAACGGGCGAGGCGGGGACGGGGGAATATTCCCCCGCCCCTACTGTTGGGATTGTTTTCCCCCGTCCCTGCCCCGTTGGGGACCCCGTTCCCCGTCGAGACCCCGCTTCCCCGAATTTTAGTGACGAGATCACATAAAATGCAAGCCCAATTACAGTAAAAATTACGAGCCCAATATCAAAATAATCAAACAATAAGCCCTAAACAAAAAAGGGAAATTAAACTAATAAATTAAGGATATATATATATATATGTAATTTTAATTAATTTCGGGGCGGGAAAACGGGTTCGGGGACGGGTTCATTTCCCCGATGGGGAGCGGGTCCGGGGATGGGGAGAATTTCCCCCCGCACCGCCCCTGTCCCCGGCCCCGTCCCCGGCGGGTCCGGGGAATCTTCCCTGCTGCGGGGCGGGGCCCCGACGGGGTTGAGGAAACCTCGCCCCGTTGGAATCCCTAGGCCCGTTTCATCGGATACTATAGGTAAACTGTATACTACAGGTAAACCAAATGCAAACACATGCAGAAACCGGAAAAAAAGTTCAAAATTTGATTAAGCATTGTTTCAGCTTCCCTCCCTGCCTCCTCTCTTCACGAGCACGTTATGCCCTAAATTAAACAACAAGTTGTTCATTCCAGAGAAATTGTAAACTGACGTCTTAGTTTGTAAACCCTAAGACATGCATGTTATTATGTAGATGATTACAATCAAAGTCAATTTGTTCGTTCCATACTCTACTGTCTGAAATTATGTTCTTTGATCACAAAGAACTCCCCCAAACCTATTGATCAGTTATGTGTTTAAATACAATGGTTTTTTGTTTGATGTGAAAGTAAGATATGTGGATGGCGAATTTTGATTCGCTTTGTAGTTGTTTGATGCTTGATGTGAAAGTTAATTATGTGGTTGATATTGAAGTATGATGAAAAGGAGACAAACCCCAAACCTAGTGCTTGAAACTGTTCTAATGATTTTTGTTAAAGGACTTATGTGTGATTTGTAAACTATTTAATGAATTTTTGTTAAAGTACTTATGTGTGATTTGTAAACTGTTTAATCATTGACACTTTGTATGCAATAAAAAAGGCTAAGAATAGTTAATTTTTTAATGAAACAATAGAGTACAGATAAATTGTGGCGATTTGTCTTGATTCTTATTTTTCCTTGCAGAATGTCAAAGAAGCTAGTGTTACATGTATATCATGGCGATGGTTTTGAAAGGATGCCCTATTTGGTGTATTGTGAGGGAAATATTAGTGAGTATAAGTGTGATGCAAAAATGCTAAGTGTTAACAATAATATTATTGCGTCGGGCTGCTTATAGAGAAACATTAAAGCTATTTATTTTAGCAAGCCTAATTTGGCCTTTGATAAGAGCTTAGTGGTAATCAACAGTGACATAGAGTTGAATGTGCTACGTCTTTTAAACTCAATTTTGGAGTATGTTTGTTTGTATGTTGAGCATAATGATGACACAAAGTCAGATAGTGATGATAGTGATGCAATAGTTGATGATGATTTTAATGAGTATGGATTGGATGTTGATGATGATGAAGAAGCTACTAGAATAATAAAGAAAAAAAATAGAAAATGGGCAAGGATCATCTTGTTGATTTAGAAGAACTTAGAGATGGAGTTGAGTTCATTAGTGGGGGTAATGTCTTTGATGATATAGATGCTTTTGATTCAAAGTACCAAGATTCAAATGATGTAAACAACCCTCCCAGCAGTGAAATGGATGAAGATGGCAATGGTGAAGGAATAAAGGAAAACAAGAAAAGGACAACCGCATACCCTAGGTGCAAGAAAAGGGCGACAAAAGATGGGTACATCTAGAACGGGGCATGATGGTCATTGATGAAAAGCAAGTTAAGGAAGTCATTGAAGATTATCAAATGTATAATGGATATGGTTTGGAGATAGTCAATAGTAACACGGGCAGACTATATTTCGTTTGCAAAGCAGAGGGTGCAATTGGACTTTGTTTGCTTCAAGACCACAAGGGGAGAAATCGTTTCAAATTAAGAACATGTCTTATCCTCGTACTTATGTACCTTATAGTTTTGAGAGGGGAATGAGGAGGATTTCTAGTGATTGGTTGGCCCGAAAATATAAGGAAAAGTTTAAATTACAATCAAGTTTGAGATTGAGAGAGCTACGAGCCTACGAGACATTATGGAGAAGAAACAAAACTATAAGCCATCGATGTTTACATATGCAAGAGCAAGGACTTGTGTGAAGGCTTTAGCATCCATCCTAAGAGATTATAGTGAACAATTTGGCATGAGAGCTTATGCTTATGAGATCCTCCAGGAGAACAAAGGTTTAACTTTCAAGATTACGTGCAAACAAAAAAACACATATTTTCAAGAGCATTTACATTTGTCATAATGCTTTGAAGAGAGGATTCCTATATTGATGTAGAAGGGTGCTCTCTTTAGATGGATGTTTCCTAAAGGGCCCTTACAACCAAAGGCACCCCGTTGCTTAGGGTGTGATACATGTGGAAAGTAAGGAGAGATGGTTGGGGTTTGTACAATTCTTGTATGATGAGTTGGATATGGAAGATGGACTAGGATAGATTATAATTTCATACCAACGAAAGATAAAATTTCTTAGCTAAATGTAATATACAGATTTAACCCTACATATTCTTATTTTATGTTCACAATTACTGACATTTTATTTAATTTTTTTTTTGGTTTAGAGTTTTGTCAATGCAATTGTACATTTCTTACCTCAAGCGAAACATAGATTATGTACACAACATGTATATGAAAATTTGAGGAAGAAATATAAAGGGTTACAATATAGAGATGTGTTTTGAAAAATTGCAAAGTCATCCAATGAAGTGCACTACAACAAACATGTACACGAGATACAAGATCTTGATATTAGCGCATGAAGATTACTAGAAAACAAGGATCCCAAGCATTTTTGTAGGGTATTCTTCAAAGAATATGTCAAATATGATTCTGTTGACAACATGGCTGAGATCTTTAATGCATTCATCATAGGACATAGGCTTAAGCTTATTGTTACCATGCTTAAAGACATCTTCCGCTCAACCATGACTAGCGTTGCTTCGAAGAAGAAGATCACCTATCATTTAGATCTACCAGTATGTCTTATGATTTTGAAGAAGTTAGAAAAGAGAGAGAATCAATCACAATGGTGGCAAGCAAGCCTAGGAGGCAATGGTATATACGATGTCAAGCATGGTAGTGAAGGATTTATGGTAGACATATGAGATAAGACTTGCATATATGGACCATGTTGTTGAGTGGTATCCCATTTTATCATGCCTTAGCAATGATGTGATAGGAGAAATTAAACCAAGTCAATTTGTGCATAATTGTTATAGTGTCGAGAAGCTAAGAAACACCTATACACATAAATTGGAACTTATGGTTCAAACATGTGGCTTCCATGTGAACATGATCCCATTATTGTCCCCAAATTCAAAAAGAAAAAGATAGGCTACTACAGTTTCAAAATGAGGTAAGAGGAAGGGGAAATAAGATCTCGTAAGCCATATGGAACTGTACCAAGACTTGGAGGGGCAATAAAGTGTTCTACTTATGGCAGTTATGGCCATAACAAGAAGATGTGCAAGCATAAGATGCTACTCATCATAAATGTCTTTATGCTTCACAGTAGTGTCGTATTGGCTTTATTCAAATGACAAAGATGTTCCTATGCTAATGCTTATATTTCTCTCTCTCTCTCTCTCTCTCTCTCTCTCTCTCTCTCGCAGCAACCAGGTTCAGCTTCCTTAAGTACTATTGTTCATGCTATAATTGCAACTAAACCTACTGCTTCACCTTAATCTGTACCTACTGCTGCTCCATTGGGATCTGAATCTGCTACTGCTGATGCTTTTGTTGGTGACATAGCTGAAGTTAGCGCCCAAGAGTGTTTGATTGGTAATGCTTATGTTCACCATTAAGTGGGGAAGCTCCAGTCAAGAGAGCACCAATGAGGAGTTATCAAAGTGAGGAGGTCATTCTAATGTAAGAGAGTCAGATATTTACAATTTGGGATGTATGAATTTCCAAAACAGAGTGTCTCTTGGAAATGCACATGATTCATTTTGGACAAAACATTGTCAACTATTTTTTGAGTTATTTGAACATGATTTGAGCAACTTGTATACTGATATGCATTCATTTAGGGAATTCAAAGCTTGTGAAAAGGTTGTGCACATCATGAACTGAGTATATCTCTTTTGAACCTATTGTGCTCTTCAAGTGAGGGTGAATGTAACACCCTGAGTATGGCTTAAAGAGGGTAGAAGTGACCACTCATATCAGCAAAAGTGCACCTTCCTTTTCGAGAAGTCCACTCTTAAGAACTCCATACTCAAGCGTGCTTGATGTGGAGAAATCTGATGATGAATAACCTCCTAGGAAGTTTTCCAAACAGCATGTGAGCGAGGACCAAACATGCCAAAAAGGCTTGTGGTGATTTGTGGGGCTAGTTAATAATCCTTGAAGTCATCCCTTGTAACTGTCTGTGATAAGGAAAGGGTTCGGAGCATTACAGATAGTATCAGAGCCGACCTGAGACTGTAAGTTGTGCTAGTGGGCGGGGAGCCCTGGGCAACCACTTGATGGGGCAAAGACACTGGGTATGGACCGTCAGCCAGAGGATGCGTAATTTGGTTGGGCTGTGAGACATAACGAGGATGTTGAGTGCTTCAAGTGGGGGCAAATATAAGACCAGAGTGTAGCTTATAGGATTTAAAGTGACTATATATCACTAAAGGTGCATCTTCCTTTTTTGAGAAGTTGATTTTTAAGAACTTCATAGTTAAGCATGCCTGCTGTAGAGAAATCTTAGAATGGATGACCTCCGAGAAGTTTTTCGGGCAACGTGTGAGTAAGGGCAAAGCACGTTGGAAAGACTTGTGATGATTTGTGGGGACAGTCAACAATACTCCTAGTAACTGTTTGTGGGCCGGGAAGGGGCTGGGGGGCATTACAATATATATCTTTTGAACTTGTTTGTGCATCCTCGCCGAGGTTATGCACATCATTGACCAAAACTAGTTTCTTCCTTAGGTTGAACAAAATCAGTTTTTTACTCAGTTTGACCAATATCAGGTTTTTGTGCATCCGTTTGACCCATATCAATTCTTTGCCCATTTTTTATGCTCAGTTTTTCCTCAGTTTGGGCTGCCCCTTTTTTGGCTTAGGTTTTAGCTCTTTTTTTGATCAAAATTTTGCTCAGTGCGTGCTCAGGGTTTGCTTAGATTTTGCTCAGTGTCTGGCTCTCTGCTTACATCTAATCAGGGTAAGCCTCTAATTTTGATCAGTTTTTGAAGTCAATATGCCTTTGAGTCTAAAAATTATATGTTGTCAATTTTTCCTTAGGTTTTTCCTCAAATTTTTGCTCAGCTTTTAGCTCATTTTTTCGGCTCAGTTTGTGCTCATTTTCTGCTCAGTTATTTTGCTCAGTTTGTGCTCAATTTCTACTCAGTTTTTAGCTTAGGTTTTTGCTCATTTCATTTCCTGACCTTTTTTCTCATTTTTTGGTGTGCATTTCTCAATTTTTGGTCTACATTGCTCAGTTTTTGGTCACATTTGATTAGAGCAAGCAAGCCTGTGCTTTTTATTAGTTTTTGATCAGTTTTTGAAGTGACTATGCCTTCTCAGTTTAGCTAAAACTCACTTCTTATATAGTCTTATCCTCTGCATTCCTTAAAAAAAAAAATCAATTGCACAATTCATCAGTTTTTATGCATTGAATTGCATTCTCAACATACAGAGTTCATTAGATTTATGCATTGATTTATATTCTCAGTATCTGCATTTCTGATACATTTCTTATGCATATGGTGATTTACATATGCAGCCGTAACCACCACTGTTGAACTCAAGCTTGTTGCTCCACAACACTGACCTCAATACAAGCTTGCATATCAATGACATTCACAAGATGTCAGTTTTCAGCCCATTGAGATTCACCAAGATATCAAATTATATCAACTATAAGCACATGTAGATGTAACTAAAACAGAACAAAACTTTCATTCATTTCTTAGAAAAATACATCTCTTAGCAAAATACAATGCAATTCCAACTAAAACAGAACATAACAGATCGGCTTTTAGACAATTACATTTACCACTTGCTACCTTAACTAACTAACTACATAACAGGTTTGCATCTAACCTTCAAGCCCAGCACCAATAGTCATTCAACCCCCAAAATCAACAAACCCAAATCAAAGCAATGCCCAAAAAAATTTTACACCAAAAAATTCCCAACTTTCCCACCCTAACAACAATCCTCTACATCCTTTTCTCACCACCAACAGCATAGCTAGCTGCCACAATCACAACAAACAGCAACATTGCCCAAGTCACCAACCTCTGTCTATTATAGCATGCTTTGACATGCATCTTCAATGACATGTTCTTTTGCTTCATCCTTACCGAATTTTGTTTGTCATCTTCCCAATCCCTCAGAAGCTTCATCATCTGCTAGTTTTCTACAAATAGAGTTTCGTCCTTCACCATTAAGCCCACCACATTTTCTCTCACTCTGTCACAGAGTGAATCGTCCACTCGCTGAAAAAATCGCATCCCCCAGGCTTATCAAAATGTTTGCATCTAGCATACCTTTGAATCGGATTCTTCGTAGTCATGCTAGTTATAATGATGCATCTAAACCCAGAATTGCATGCCCTCTCACAATCAGAAAGACACGGGCATGATCTGCATGCATGAGTTGGGTTTCTCGCGGCTGAACCAGACATTTTTTGGTCGCTGGGTTTCGAAATGAGGAGTGGATTGCAAGATTGAGTTTAATTTAGCGAGTTCTACCCACTGAAATAGCAGATGGATTTCTAGGGTTATTCCGTAAGGGACAAGTTCTTGAGGAGAAGATGAACAAGGGAGGAATTTAGAGGGCTTCTATTTTGTTTTTTAATCTTTTGTTACGCTTTTCCTCTTTTTCCCGAGTACCTGTAATGTCCGGTTAAGAGGGCCCCACGAACGGCACATTAGATAGCAAAAGTTTTCATGGTGGCATATTAGACCAGTTAATAAATTCAGTAGCATAGTACACAAAATTAAAAAGATCAGTGGCATGTTGACCAAAGAACTCATGACACAGCACTAGGAGAAGAGTTTTGATTGTTTGAGAGAGTTTGTGGGCAAAAAACATAAGGTCACTTAGGTGCTTTTATATGCGTATATGGAATCTTGCATCCTTGGCTAGATAAATTGATTTCAGTTGTAGGTAATCATAAAAAAATAAATAAATTTATGGATCATATGATATATGCATATTATGTAAAAGAAGAAAGATTTTTGCGATGTTGAAGTCTCAAGACAAGCATCTTCGGTAGTGACGAATTGTCATTTTTTGATTCTAGAAATAAAGTGAAAGAACGTGTTCGCAGTCAACGAGATGGAGGTTACGACACTTACATATTGCTTAGAAGGGGTGACAAGTGGGGAAAACCAAAATTGGTTTAGCCATCTTCCGCATTACCCGGGCATAATTTTGTTCAGGTTAGTTTTGCATGGAAGATTGTCCATCGGCGATGCGCTCTTGAGGATAAATATTACCCAGCATATATGTTTACTATTTAAGGATGAGAGTATTACTGGAATTTTGATAAATCTTATTAAAATCCATTTTATTTAGCAACTAAATGGCTCGAGAAAATGGCTTTTAAATAGTATGAGCATGGGAGTGAGTATTGCATTTAAAAATGGGTGTAGATATAGGTATGAACTCTTAAAATTCATACCTTATATACATACCCAAATTACTAGGAAAGGATGAAAAAACGGTAAAACCCAATTCAAATTGTAGGCAAAATCTCTATTGGTCATATCATTGTAATCTCTTCTGTATGCTAGATTTTTTCATCGGATTCTCTATTCGTTCATCACATTTGGTATTATGATATTTGACCTGTGATAAAATTGGCCTTGAGTATCAATTTTCATTCATTTAGAGATGAAAAGTTGAATTTTTTAGCCTAGGATTTTAACTTTTATGAGTTGGGCATATTTTTATTAATCTCACTTAAAATTGGTCATCAAACATAGCATGCACCGAAATATGGGATGAATATGGGCGACACTCTGCACTCCATATATGTATGTGAAAAACTCAATAGGTATGGGTGTGAGCATTAGTTTCCATGACTTAATGGATATACGTATGGATATGGGTATGATTTTAGAAAATAGATGTGGATGTTGATACAGCTCAACCCACCTTGAACCTGCCCTATACGCATCCCTGTATATGCGGCCTACTGTGTTAGACCAAAAATGAAGATCACAAATGTCTATCTATTAGTCGTGTTTTTGCTGCCAAGATTTGGGAGGATTTGTGTTATTGACTAAAGTTCTGCGTTCCAAGGGAAAGGAATAATCGGCAGAATTGCTTTGTGACCGAAGACATGGCTGTGCACATGTCAAGTACATTGGCAAAGCTGTAGTAGCTGTTATTGTATATTGCATAAGGACTGAAAGAAGCAATAGGTGGCTTCATGCACAAAAGCAACACCCTCAAGAGTATTAGTAGGATGATCATTCAGCTCATTCACATAAGAGCAGTTCAAAGCAAGAGGAAGAGTCAACATAAATCATTCCCTTCCCAAAAAGAAAAAGATTACAGAATTCATCCGAAACGGTTACAAAAATGCTTTTATTGACACCCTTGAAAAAGGGGGTCTAAATCTAGATATTTTCCCTTATCTATTAAAAACAACAATTTTGCAACGGCCAAATATTCAATATCATTATTCATGTCTAGAACATGATATCTCCCCAAAAATCATGCAAAAGCAATAGTAGTTAAAGCACTCTCTCCAATTTACAAGTTGGAGGAAGCTTGGTTCAATGTTAGATGAGACTAAATGATATTGAAGGAAGCCTCAAACGTAATAATTTCATTTGCAATAGGGAAAGCTAGATTTACAGTGGCGGCTCCAAAGCCACATAAAGCTGAAAAAGATCCCGGGTAATGCAGTGCAATTACACACTAGGCACCAAAACTCTTGCATATACCTTAGCTTGCAAGCTTTTGCTGTGACAATCATGAGAACAGGAACAACAAAGTTGAGCTTGTTGCACTGTGATTAGATCAATGACTATCAAGGATTCCTTCTGGCATAAAAAAGTCACCATCGATACCCCTGTGGAATGTTCCCCAACATGCCACCAATACTAAGATTTACAGGCCAAAACTCCAGTAGAGATTTCACTAAAAACGGTGTTTAATATTGAAACAAAAAAGATTGGGGCAAAACAAAAGCTATTGGAGAGTGATATTCATCATCCATGTCACAGTTGCCAGTCGATGGGTGATTCCCCAATCTGCTCAAGGATTTGGTTAGTGCGAGAAAAGTGCCTGCCCAAAGTTCACAGCAAAAGCCATTAGTCCATAGTTATCTTTCTTTGGTCATCAGATTTTTTAATGAAATGTATTAATTTTGTTCATTTCATCTCTTGGAATCAGCCTCTCTACAGGCAGAGATACCGGTAGAGGTAAGGTTGTCTAC
>NCQV01122452.1:0-17530 GCA_002740545.1 Lophocereus schottii
CACTCACAACTCACGTTATCCCCAGCGTATACATGCTTAACTTTTTGGCCAAAATGCATTTCAGCAGAAAAACTCTAACTTCGATATTGTTCTCTATGGGGCAACAGCTCACACCAAGATAGTTATATCTTGAGTCCAGTCCCCCTCAAGGTTTCATCACGCATCACACATCATAATATATCTGGGGAATAGCTCACACAAAGATAGTTATATCTTGAGTCCAGTTCCCGGGAATAGCTCACTCCATCTTTGCGTCCAGTTCCCAACATTACCTTTGGGGGAAACAGCTCACACCATCTTTGCGTCCAGTTTCCACCCTTAAGGTCTGGCCAATCTCCTAGCACTTTCTTGGCCTTTAAAATATATTTTATTTCTCTTTTTCAGTTGCTTACTTCGCTAAAATTTTACTTTTTAACAAAACGACCATAACCTTTCGAAATGTTTATAGTTTATTCGCGTTTAACTCAAAGACTTCTTATAAATGTAATAAGTTTGCTAACTCATAAATTGACTTCGTTTTTAACTTAAAGCTTCTGATAAATGCAATAAGTTTGCTAAATCGACTTCGTTTTTAACTTAAAAACGTCTGATAAACGTAATAAATTTGCTAACTCATGAATCGACTTCGTTTTTAACTTAAAAACTTCTTATAAATGCAATAAGTTTGCTAATGCGTGAATTGACTTCATTTCTAACCTAAAAGTTTTTTATAAACGTAATAAATTTACTAACTCATAAATCGACTTCGTTTTTAACTTAAAAACTTCTTATAAATGTAGTAAGCTTGCTAACTCGTGAATCGAAACTCATTTAAAACATAAAGTACTTAGTTAGCATTTACTTCAAACTAGATTCAAAATCAAAGCTTATTGAAACTTAAAGTAATTGAAACTTAAAGTAATAAACTCATTCAAACAAGCATATAACTCAAACTAAGTTTCGTAATAAACTCATTCAGTTGCCCAAATTTCGCTCATTTGAAATCCTTCTTAAACCCAAAGAAGGGTGCTTAAGCAAATTAAAACTTTAAATCATTCTCAGCTTACTACCATTCAAAACTTAGACTACTTCACTTGCTTATGATTCACACAAGGTTTCGTCATAGTTTTCGACATAAACGCTGTTTGAAATCATGATGGGTTTACTAGCATGTAATTCAAAACTCAATTGAAACTCAAATAAGCAGCTAGCACACAATTCAAGCTAAATTTCATAATTAATACTTTAAGACGCCCTTTTTCAAATCGTTTAAATCCTTTTAAACATATGGAGAAGTTATATAGAAACCAACACCTTAAAACATTTTCGAACTCACGTTTAGTGCGCTTTTAAACTTCCTAAACCTATCGGCTATTCAGTTGAGTCACTTACTGAGTAGTTTGATAATTTAAGACTTCTTTTAGGCTATAAACAACTTAACAAACCAATAGGCAACTGGAGAAACCTAAAAGCATTCACAATCATGAAAGACAAGCTGTTAACTGCACTTCTTAAAGATGCCTAAGTTTAAAAAGTCATTCACATAGCATCACTTAACATTTTCAAGCGGGAGGGGTCACATATAGCACATCCATATCACTTCGTAACTCAACTCAGCAGATTCTGCCCCATAAGCCATATATGGCCTCTCAATCCACACAATTGTGGTAATCACAACCCAGTCTCCCTCCTCACACAACAATGACCACGAGAACCTCAATTTCTCATTTGTTCCGCCTCAAATCATCTAACTACCAAGCCCAATTCTATACCACAATAGTTTCAATCGATTAATTCACCAAACCAATGATCACAGGCATAGCCTCATATCAACAACCAACGGAAATTACACATATTAACTAATTAAACAACGGCATTCAAACATGATTCCAGTTTGCTCCACAATTCTTCAAATCACCTGGTTAGTAAAATCGAGCGTTAATCACATACATGAACTCTATAATAGTTTCAACTCCATTTTTCACTTCAATTCAACTCTAAGCCTTCCAATTACTGATTCAATATCAGAATCTAAACATGCAATGACTAAAATCATTAAATTCGCTGAAATTACTATAATTTAGGAGGAGAGAAATACCCGCCTTGATTCCAAGCTTAAGGTTTGCTCGAGCGCTGCTAAGCTTGGCTTTAAGTGCTGGAAAAAACCCGATTCCTTGACCTTTGCCTGCTGACCGCTCGACTAGACCCCAACCGACGCCCAGATTACACGAACGGACTCCCAAAACGTCTGGCCCTCACTCACTAACTTGAATTAGTATGGGCATTCGATGTAGAAGATTCAGTCCCAAATTATAGAAGAATTGAAGTAACTATAAGCTGGATTTCAAGGCCATATTCGGGTGGGCGTTCGACGCCCTGAATTCGCCACCCAGACCACCAAAGTTGTGGCAAAACCTTTGAATTTTTGCCCAGAATTTGCAATGATGGGCTTATTTGAAGCTGGGGAGGTGAAATTTGAGGATTTTTGAGCTAGGTTGAGGTGGAATTTGGGGGTTTTGGCGGTTTGGTGGTCGCGCATGGTGGGAGATGAGAGGAGATAGAAGATTGAATAGAGAGCAGAGAGTAGAGAGCAGAGAGAGTGGGAGAGATGTCGGGATGGGGGTGTCACGACCGGGAAGGAGGAGAAAGAAGAAAGGGTTTAGCAAAATTACAAAAACGCCCCTCCCACTTCTATTTTCTCCCAAACTATTTGATAGTTGACACCGCTAGTCTAATTTGTAACTCGAATTCTAAACTCAAAATCGATAACACGATCTTTTATCGGTTTATCACTCCCAAAAATATCAAGGTTCGATTTAATAACTAACGAAACAAATTCTAAGATTGGCAACCTAATCGTATTCAGGTTCCTATTTGATTTAGTAGTCGTTAATAATCTATATTAACGCTTGCTAAAAATTATCGAAAAATTCTCAAAACTAATAATAATATCAATAGCGACAAAAATATTATTTTTAATAAAATCACCGTTCATGTAAGCTCATTAGGAATAATTTAACCTATATAGTTAATAAAAATACGATTTTATAATGTAAAATAACGAACGCAGGAGTAACATTCTCCCCCCTTAAAGAATTTCGTCCTCAAAATTCCCAAGCTATGTTCAGTCATACTAAAATGTGCACACATTTGACACAATCTACACAAATCATACTAAAATTCCAATCTCAATTACAATTACTCTAAATTGAAAAAGGGCATATGGTATCTAGTCTCTTCCCTGCCAATCCTCTTCAAGCATCTACTCGTTCTATTTAGACAGCGAGGGCAAACGCATTGAAGACTACAAGTGAGTTGGCATGGAAAACCATATTGAGGTTGTTTTGAAACGAACATAGACTTTCGATTATCTAGACTCAGTTCGCATGGCAAGCAACAACTCTATACATATGCACCTATAAGTGGGCATCTAAAGGTATGACAATTGGGACAATGACATCTCATGGTAATATGCTAGTAGTCTCATTCTAAAACATGAATTCAAGTCACTTTTGGGATCACAATGATTGACATGGAGATTCCTATAGCACACTAGAGTAATAAGAATGTCACTTAGCACTGCATAGTATTAGCAATTCAGCATTCTCAAGCCTAGGAATTGTAAGTAACATGATACTGTCTAATACGCATATAGCAAGCAATCTACAAAACGAAAGCGTATGTGACCGACATTTCTATGTTCTTACATCAATTCCATCTAACTTTTAGGCATTTCTTTCATGGTAATTTATTCAGGACATGTGAAGTTCGTATGAAGGCAATTAACTTAGTCATGCTCATTCAAAGGCATGAAGATATTAAATCAATCTAAGGTTAAATCATTAACTGGGAAGTTACCACATCATTCTAAGGTAGCAGAGACATCAAATTATGCTAATATTGACAATGAAGGAACTTAACACTCGAATTCACATCGACATCACATAGGTTTTATAACAGAGCACTAAGGATTAAGAACCATGAATAGCATGAACTAGCATAACATGTCGATAGGAATGACTTTGAGAAGGAAATGCAAAGGCAAGAATGTAAGTCAATGGTTTTAATGACGGGGTGGCTTTCCCTAAAGTTCTTACTTGGGGCTGGTCATCTCCTAGGTTATAGATTCATACAAATGAATGGTTATACTCCTAGATGAATCCTAGGACCTATGGGTTATGGGCCTACACGCCTCCACTGCGCCACTTTGATCAAATTTAAAAGGGCAAGAATATGTTAATATAGGTTTCTAGGGTCGCCTTCCTATGCTTCAAATATGTCTGTATGTAGTTATTCAGCTATTACGTGGAATCATAGAATTCACAGAATGTAAACAATGAGTCAGAGATCATGTCATGCCATAAATTACAAAACTTAAATCATTTGGATAATCACGTTACATACCAAACCAACTTAAGTCAAGCAAGTACCAAGATATGCATTTACTAAGCCAATTATTCACAGGACACTTGAATAACCGTGCATAATGATCCCAAGCAATTATACGAGCTTCCATAACCTTTACACTTTGTATAATGTTATGCTTATACTTCAAAACACATAGACTGATGGTAGTGTCTCACAGGAGGGCATCTAGACGAGTATACGCGCGTATAATCCTCATTTAAAACCAAAGATCGAGGTTATGCCTTGAGGTTTGTCCAAATTGTTTGGAGTTCACCAACAATCAACTAACAGGGGTAAGAACAATGGCATTATTGGTCTCACGGATCTACATTGAGGTTTTACAACACATTTTCCGCAAAAAGGTAATTACGAAGGTCTGAGAAGCTTTTAATATGAATGGGGGGGCTCTATCTTTTTCTATGGGGCATTCAGGCTCGTGCACTTGGTGGTAATGATTAAGAGGTCATTGGAAAAATATGGGTCGCTTCCTAGGAGGTAACAGGGTGATAGAGATGGTACAACAATCCCAAAGTCTGTCTGGTTCTTTCTACCTTGTTCTTTCTAGATGTATTGGGGTTTGATGTAGGCAGGACACTACCAACTTCACATAGGACATCAAGAGCATTGCACAGGTGGCAACAAGCATTACACTAGACAATGAGAACAATTTTTGTAATAGCCCGAACCTAACTCATGTTTATTTATTTAAATCATGTTTATTTATTTAAAATCATGTTTATTTATTTAACTAATGTTTATTCTTTTTATCATTTAAGGCTATTTAATTAACTAACTCCTGTTTAATGATTCAATTGCACCCCAATTTATCTAATCAACGAATTCCATTATGTTTTCTAACTTTTTCGCATTCAATTATCATATTTAATCATCCTAGTTGGGAGATATTTTATTTTGGGACTCACTTTGCAAATCAAATTTCATTTATCATTTAGATCGGGTGAGTCGATAGTAGGCCTCGGTAAACATGATTTAGCAATTAATTATTCTCTAAACATCAAGAAAATTTAATCCCGAGCCCTATAAAATCTTTAACGCAATCTTCGCTTATTTTCAGGTCCAAAATCAAGCCTAAAACCCATGACTTAGGCCCAATTATACAAGGCCCAAGTTACTTGTGTTTATTTATCACTAATTATCATGATTTGCACCTAAATATACTTAGCAAAAAGGTATGATTTCAAATTTTCAGCCATACTTAAGCTAACATCCAACCAAGTGACTCACCAAAAATTCACACAAACAAAATGAAGAGAAAAGCTCTGCATTGCTCTCTCTCCCTCCCCCCTATACTAGTGCTTCCAGAACAGGGGCAGCAGCTACTGCCCATTGTGCCGCCATTTTTGGTGGTTTCGGCCACCTCCTGGCTGCTCCGACTTCCCCTTGCTGCTAGCTATCATGTCCAATCACCATGATCATTCAAAACCACTCCCTCCTCCCTCTAATTCAAGCCTAAAGTAATGTATACCCAAAGCCCTAATTTGTTCTTTCTTGAGTTTTATGGTTGTTTTAATTATGGGATATGTTTGGATGATCAAATTGATAGTTATTATGCAATTTGTGTTGAGTTTGGAGATGTTTCGAGTTATGGACATTTGATTAAGAACATGATCAAGTGACTTGAAATTAAACAAGTATGAGTTTGAGCTTGTTTATGTATCGTGTTGTGATTTGTGTTATAAATCATGAAAAATATGAAGTTAGATGATCATTTTGAAGCCAATTATGGTCATTTGATGTTCACCTAAATGAGAAAGAATGAGGGTTTTCATGATCATGCTTGATTTGAGTGCGTTTTTGTATTAAATACGTTCATTTGGATCACATGAGGTGATTTATGATGTTGGAAATGTTATTGGATTGAAAATGAATCTTGGATAAGTATGAAGTAAAACATTATGGATTATGGCTGTCTAAAGTCATGTTGAGGGTCACCCCATGGTTTGGTAATTTCAAAAAGTGATTTTAGAGTGTAATTATGTGAAAAGGAGGATAATAAACTAGGTAGCAAGCTATGAAGGGCCCAAAAACAGGGGTCTGTTTCGAGAAAAACTGATACTTTATGGCTTATCAACAGATTATGAATTTTGGTAAAGAGCTAGATAAATGAGTTATCTTTCAAATGGCTTTTGAATCACCTTAATCCGAGTTCTGTGGACAAAATTATGGCTGTTTCGCTAGAACTGTGCATGTTCAATCAAAACTAATACACTTGTGTTCTAGCCCCATTTTAGGAACTCTATTGTGGGAATCATATTTTGTGTTGCAAATGAAAGTTTTTTAAGACTTCTTATTCTTTCCATGTTGGGGTTTTAGGTCTCTATTTGAAGTCAAAGGTGAAAGTTATGAATTTTTGAAATGAACTGACCTGCTTTGGTGCAAATTTGGCTGTTATTGCAATTTATGTGCAGCGTATACTTGGAGGAAAATTTTGAAAATTGTACTGTAGATTGTCCATATTATTTTTGAATTTTTTATAATATTTTATGAATTTTGGTTGAGTATTTTGAGTTTGGTGATTTTTAGAAGCACTTTGAGTAATTGTGTAAAGAGCAATAATAAAGATTGAGTGAGATTGTTCATGCGCTCATTTTGCATATTTCATGCTAAGTAAGGTCATTTAAGGAGGAAATGAATATTCATAAACTTTCATGGAGCTTTTAGCTTGATTAATGAGAAAGAAGAAGGCAAGTATACAATTTGGGAGCATGTTTATGACCTTTAAATCAATTATGGATTTTACAAAGACAATACCAAGTTTAGTGAGCTTAATAGCTTTTATCAAGTTCAATGATTCATTTGGGGTGGAATTCTATATCTAATGGATTTATGAATAAATTATGGAAGGTGGGGAGAATTTTTAACTTAGAAACCATATTGATCAGACCAAGTTATTGCAATTTATGCTATTTTGAACGAAGATATATCTCTCTTAGCCTCAAACCTTTATTAATTACTAAATTTAGAATGTATCAAATGTATTTATCAAGGCAATCTAGTGTAGTCGTTGTTATCTTGAACTAAGCTATACATCAGCAAGCCTTGAACCTGTATCAGCACCCTATCTCAGAAAAAGCCACAACCACTCCCTCATGTGTCACCATTAAGGACTTTTCTTTGCAATTGCATTTATCTCATTGTGGTCTATTTTACTTTCATTTACTTCATATCAGATTTAATTACTCTTATTAATTCATTTTTAAAGTTATATTGAAATACCCAAGTTATGTATATCATTCAATTACTCAATTTCTATTACACGTCCTTTTACTTACTCAATTATGTGAGTAAGGATCATTTGCTAACTGCACATACCTACAATGACATTTATGAAACAGAGTCGAAGCCTAGTTATCATTCCCCGTTATGCTCAAGTGTTATTAAGTTAAAACATATTTATCAAGTCAGATGACATTTTTAAAGACTCCACATAGTAATGAGCAATTCAGTTTTATATTACTTTCATTTTCATTGTTATTGCAAACTAAATAAATTGCAAAGGTGGGTACCTATCAACAGTGTTTCTATGCTCATTTTATAATACAGGAATGCATGTACTGAGTTTTTGCTCATATTTTTGAATTGTTTTCATGTTTTTAATTTTAGGTGATGAAGTACCACATGTTTCTCCATTTAACAAGCCCTTTTGAAAGTCATCAGATGCTCACAGTGGATTCAGCATAGCATAAATGTTGGGTTCGACCTCAGGGTCAAGTTCGATCCATATTCAACATACTTGTATAGTGTGGAGTGCGAGTCAGCACATGGTATGAATAAGTCGATTGTATTGAAGTTGAACTAGGACTTTGGTCTTGGAGTGTTACAGTTCAATAGATTTTATGATGTGGACATGAGTTACAAGATTAAATGATTTCAATGAGCCTTATCCTTATCAGGACGGCGGTAGCGCCCTCCTATCATTAAATCTTCCACTGCAGTTTTTCGTAAATCATATGATTAACATTTTGACGGCATTCTAAATTTGGTATCAGAGCCACAGTTTTAAGGGCCACTGGGAGCTATCAAGTGTTCATGAGTTAGCTATCAAGGTGTGTATGAGTTATGTTGGACTAGTCAAATGAGCTACTGACTATAAATTCATATGTCTGGGCATATATGGAGGAACCATTTTCATTCAGGTGACTCAATTATTTGGTAATATCCTGAGATTTGAGCATTAGCAAAGTGGATTGTGGAACCATTTGGGTCACATGTTAGTGAGGCATGCTCTCATTTATCTTGGAGCTATATTGCATGTGTCATTTCTTTCATTTGTTTAAATTTTGACAATCGTGCACTCTGGGTGTGTGATCCATTCAGTTATGAACTCCGGCATGTGGCTGTTAAGCTATTGAAGTGTTTCTCTCCATTTCAGGTATCTATTGTAAGGCATTAAACCAGGTTTTAGTTAGTTTTTAGATAGAACTCTGTCTGTTTTGTCTCGGGATTTGAGATTTTTATTGAAGTGTGTTAATATACCTGATCTTGGGTACAGTGATAGTTGAAACCCGATATGGGGATGCCATTTGCAACTACTTAAGGGATTAATACAGTGTTTAAGTTAGATGTAAACCTCTAGATGAGGAAATGCTTTGTGGGGCAATATCTTCGAGATGAACCAGTATGAGATGAACGCTATGATAAGTGCTTATTTTCGATGATAATAGTTAGTAGCTTATGGTGTGCTACTTGGCATTATGTGGGCGGTACGAGTAAGATTAAGCTATCATTCTTGACCCTTGGACCTTACATCCATAATGCTCCCATTACTTCCTGTCATTGACTTATTTCTGCCCTAGTTACCTTGAATTGTTCTGAGGCATTATTTCTTTTCCTCTCACACTCTCTTGATTTGTAATGGAGTATTTATAAAAAATCTCATATGTGTCGGGAGTCCTTTAAACACATTTGAGCAACCTTTCTTATGGACAATTCAAACCCTGACAATCATAATTGTTTAATTATCTGTTTGCATAATGGAGCGTATAATGACCCCTGATATGCATTACTGTGTGATTTGTAGTTCTTCCTAAGCATATCTAACCCATTCTACTTGCAGTTCAGCCATCACTATATTCATATTTTTACTATCACCTACTTTAACGCCTTGCTTCTATTTGGCCACTATTCATTTATTGCTTGCAAAGCCTTTAGTTGCTTCAGACGTAATCATTGAGTGCCCTTTCCATAATTAAATGGATCCATATTGCTTGTGTTTTCATAGCACCGTAACGTCATGTTAGCATACTACTCTATGACCGTGAGTGCATGTCATTACTCAAGTTGTTTTACCAATCCTTTCTTAACTAGTGCAACCTATCTTATTGATGATAAACAACGATTTGTGCTATTTCTATCTGCCAGCAGTTTTAAAGTTTATATGTCTACCCAAGACTTCTATTTACTATATAATATGTTATTAATGGATGCTATCATGTTCAGCCATAAGACTGACTCCTTCATCTTGACGTATTGGCCTTTAAAACACCAGATGAATAAAATTTCCCTTCTGGTAGTGTTGACCGTTATTTTCATCAATTTTCTCAGATACGAATACCGTATGACTTTTCAAAAGCCGCTTTGGTAATCTATTACATTTCTTCACCTGCAATACTTAATACTCCCTCTCAACTTCATAACCTCGTTCATTTACTTTACTATCATGACAATCATGAATAAACTGCATGTCTCATAAATGCAGGTCGTTTATTTGTCTTACCTCTTTCATTACGAATCTTCATCCCTTCATTCATTCAGCTTACATGCAAGTCTTTTATAACCAATAAAGAAATATCTTTGCAAGAGTTCATGGTGTGGTTGCATCTCCTTAAACTTTAGATCATCCCCCTATCTTTTAAATTTACTAAGACCAGTAGGCAGTTGAATGTTTTATCTTTTATACGTATGCCTCTATCAGTATTGCTAAAATTGTATTCATTGAGTATTCAATCCACTTTGATTGGCATACCTTGTTATCGTTATGGGGATGAACAGATTATGTACTTATAGAAGATGACTCATAAAGATCTTAAAGTTAACTTGAGAAATGAGGAAAGACTAGACGTGTGTTTCTATCGACTGAGGGAAGAAACCCCCTATTTTTGCCCTAACTACACTGTGCAAGCAAGTAAGTTACTGTGTTAGTGTTATGTCAACCACACTCAGTATATCCATACCTATATTTATAGTTGGTGGATTTATAGGTGTTCCATCTGACGACTATCAGGACTGTTTTTCCCGAAGAAATATTGATTTTCAGATCGACCTAACTCTTGATGCTCAACTCATTTTCAAAACCCTTTATCATATGACCTCCAACAGAGTTCAAAGAATTAAAGATTCAGTGGATGAGTTGTAAGGGATTTATTTGACCGAGTGTGTCCCCGTGGGGAACCTCAGGTTTATATGAAGAAGAAAGACAGAACCTTATGATTGTGCACTGTGTATAGAGAGTTGCGCAAGATCACTATCAAAATAAGGGCCCTATACCTTGAACAAATGATTAATGAGATTAACTGTCAAAACAGAAGTCTTTTTCAGGAATGATTTGAGGTTTGGATATCACACCTAAACCATGCAACCACAGTTTATCTTTTATAAGAATGCCCTTTTATAGTAATTCTTGTAATTGTTTACTTGTCTCATCTTCAAAACTTGATACCACCCAATATCGTTTAATCTCCCTTACATTTCAACCCAATAGTTCCTATTAGCGTCATCTTCCATGTCTTTGTAAATCTATTATAAATGTCCGATATGTTTTTGTTCGACCTTATATGGTTGTCAACATTCCAGTGCTCTCGAACTTCACCATTTTTTTTTATGATCTTGAGTTATAGTTCATCCTATTGAGAGCTGATTTACACATCTACCTTACATCTCATTTATTCATAATGATAAGCTCGTATAACTTGTTCTGAATTCATAGTGTAATTCAATTCTCATTGGTGTGGGTGATTGCGAATGTCATAATCCCCTTACTCTCTTTGTTTTGAACTTCAACTCCCACATATATATCTTATATTCTCATAAATAAACTTTCACATTCTCTATTTAATCTTATTGTTGTACTCGAATTGGTTTGATATGAGTAAAGGCGTATTCCTATTGTAGCTTGCTCAATCTATTTATCTATCAATTGGTACTTTGCTTATCCAATCTATTTATCTATCAATTGCACTTTGCTTGTGGCTATAAAGTCACCTAGTTGGCTAGTTGAAGCTCAGTTACTAGTCATTTTGTTTCTTATTCATTAGTTAAACTCAAGTATAACTGGGCCATCTTTCTCCTTGATTAATTATTTATTGGACCCTTTATGATCTATATTTATAAACCACAATTCTTGTGGCATTATATTTCATAATTCATGATACACTTATGG
This sequence comes from Lophocereus schottii, assembly GCA_002740545.1. NCBI lineage: Eukaryota > Viridiplantae > Streptophyta > Magnoliopsida > Caryophyllales > Cactaceae > Lophocereus > Lophocereus schottii. The sequence goes on from NCQV01122452.1 coordinate 11,786, forward strand.
TTATCTTTATTCGAACCATCCCATATTAATCCCTCCTTTGTAAATCTTTTCTAGTCTCATTGTTTATTTCTTTTGTTCCTAATGACTCACTTCATTACCAATTCCATCATTTTTATCTCTGACCATGTTTATTCTGGCGTTTAATTCGGACTTAGAGCAGATCTTAGACTAGTCTGATGAGGGAAGATTATGTGATGTATTAAGAACATCACATGAGGATATTTTGATAAGGGTATAATCTCAAAAAATGTCTAGCAGTATTAGAGTAAGCTAGAAGAAGTATCGAGAATAATGAGATAGTTCAAGTATACTCTAAGGTAACACAACGACTACACATGAGTCATATGGCCATATTGACCAAGAAGGAGACAATCAAAGTTTAAATGAGATATAAAGTGTTCCAACAGCTTTTCTAGTCAAGGTTGTTAAGAGACTGATATTAGAGATAATTGAGTCCTTGTTACATTGGGCTTTATGAGTCAGTATCAGAGTACTTATTAGAAAATGTAACAGTTTCCATTAGGGGACAAGGCGATGAGCCAGTGGTGAGCACCTCCTCACTAGTAACAAGTTTTATTTTCTTTCGAAGAGAATATCAATTTTGAACCAAAGTAATTGAGTTCATTGAGGCTAATGTGTGAGAAGTATATAGATCTTCTACTGAAACATGGTATTAAGCAGTTATACAATATATAGACACCCTTAGTCAGAGTACATTGAGCAAACTATACGTCCTCAGAGGGAAGCAATGAGAACCAACGGCCCATGTGTATTTAAAGCAGCATTGCATACACTTGGCAAGCATCATAAGTTTCGAGGACGAAACTCTTTAAGAGGGGAAGGTTGTAATAACCCGAACATAACCCACGTTTATTTATTTAAATCATGTTCATTTACTTACGTAATCATGTTTATTTGTTTAACTCATGTTTATTCTTTTTATCATTTAAGGTTATTTAATTAACCAAATTATGTCTAATGATTCAATTGCACCCCAATTTATCTAATCAATGAATTCCATTATGTTTTCTAAATTTTTCGCATTCAACTATCATACTTAATCAACCCAGTTGGGAAATATTTCATTTTGGGACACACTTTGCAAATCAATTTTTATTTATCGTTTAAATCGGGTGAGCTGATAGCAGGCCTTGGTAAGCATGATTTAGCGATTAATTATTTTCCAAACGTCGGGAAAATGTAATCTCGATCCTTATAAAATCTTTAATGCATTCTTGGCTTATTTTCAGGCCCAAAATCGACCCAAAACCCATGATTTAGGCCCAATTATACAAGGCCCAAGTTACTTGTGTTTATTTATCACTAATTATCATGATTTGCACCTAAATATACTTAGCAAAAAGGTATGACTCCAAATTTTCAACCATACTTAAGCTAACATCCAACCAAATGACTCATCAAAAATTCACACAAATAAAATGAAGAGATAAGCTCTCCATTGCTCTCTCCCCCCCCCCGTACAGTAGTGTTGCCATAACAGGGGCAGCAGCTGCTACTTGTGCCGCCATTTTTTATGGTTTCTGGCCATGTCCTGGCTGTCAGCTATCATGGCCAACCACCAAGATCATTCAAAACAAGCCCCTCCTCCCTCTAATTGAAGCCTAAAGTAAGGTATACTCAAAATCCTAATTTGTTCTATCTTAAGTTTTATGATTGTTTTATTTATGGGTTATGTTTGGATGATCAAATTAATAGTTATTATGCAATTTTTGTTGAGTTTAGAGATGTTTGGAGTTATGGGTATTTGATCAAAAATATGATCAAGTGACTTGAAATTAAGCAAGTATGAGTTTGAGCTGGTTTATGGATCTTGTTGTGATTTGCGTTATAAATCATGAAAAATATGATGTTAGATGATCATTTTGAAGCCAATTATGGTTATTTAGATGTTCACTTGAATGAGCAAGAATTAGGGTTTTCATGATCATGCTTGATTTAAGTGAGTTTTTGTATTAAATACGTTCATTTGGAACACATGAGGTGATTTATGATGTTGGATATGTTATTGGATTGAAAATAAATCTTAGATGATTATGAAGTAAAACATTATGGATTATAGCTGTATAAAGTGATGTTGACAGTCATCCATGGTTTGGTAATTTCAACAAGCGATTTTAAAGGGCAATTATGTAAAAAAGGAGGATAATAAAGTAGGTAGCAAGCTGTAAAGGGCCCGAAAACAGAGGTCTGTTCTGATACAAATTGGTAATTCATGGCTCGTAAAAAAATTATGAATTTTGGTGAAGAGTTAGATCAATGAGTTATCTTTTAAATGACTTTTGAATCACCATAATCCGAGTTCTATGGACAAACGTTATCGCTGTTTTGCTAGAAACTGATACTACACTTGTGTTCTAGCCTCATTTTGGGAACCCTATTATGGGAATCATATTTTGTGTTACAAATGAAATTTTTGGGGACTTTTTCTTCTTTCCATGTTGGGGTTTTAGGTCCCCATTTGATTTCAAGTGTGAAAGTTATGAATTTTTGAAGTGAACTGACCTGTTTTGATGCAAATTTGGTTGTTATTGCAATTTTTGTGCAGCGTATACTTGGAGAAAAATTCTAAAAATTGTACAGTAGATTGTCCAAATTATTTTTGAATTTCTTATAAGATTTCATGAATTTTGGTTGAGTATTTTAAGTTTGGTGATTTTTGGAACCATTTTGAGTAATTGTATAAAGAGCAATAACAAAGATTGAGTGAGATTGATCATGCATTCATTTTGTGTATTTTGGGCTAAGTAAGGTCATTTAAGGAGGAAAGAAATATTCATGGACTTTCATGGAGTTTTTAGCTTGACTAATGAGAAAGAAGAAGACAAGTATACAATTTGGGAGCTTGTTTATGAGTTTTGAATCAATTGTGGACTGTACAAAGAAAATACCAAGTCTGCTGAGTTTAATAGCTTCTATTGAGTTCAATAATTCATTTAGGGTAGAATTCTATATCTAATGGATTTATAAATGAATTATGAAAAGTGGGGAGAATTTTTGACTCAGAAACCATATTTATCAGACTAAGTTATTGCAATTTATGTTATTTTGAACCAAGATATATCTCTCTTGGCCTCAAACCTTTATTAATTGCTAAATTTAGAATGTATCAAATGTATTTATCAAGCCAATCTACTGTAGTCGCTGTTATCTTGAACTAAGCTATACATCAACAAGCCTTAAACCTGTATCAGCAACCTATCTCAGAAAAGGTCACAACCACTCCCTCATTTGTCACCATCAAAGCCTTTTCTTCGCAACTACATTTATCTCATTGTGGTCTATTTTACTTTTATTTACTTCATATCAGATTTAATTACTTTTATTAATTCATTTTTGAAGTTATATTGAAATACCCAATTTATGTATACCATTCAATTACTCAATTTCTATTACACGTACTTTTACTTACTCAATTATGTGAGTAAGGATCATTTGCTGACTACACATACCTACAATGACATTTATGAAACAGAGTCGAGGCCTAGTTATTGTTCCCCATTATGCATAAATGTAATCATGTCAGAACATATTTATCAAGTCAGATGACATTTTTAAAGACTCAATGTACGTCCATTGTCTGTATTTTTAGAAAACAGAATATGTTTATCAAGTTACAACTCTTAATGAGTTTATCAATGAATCCGTTTATGCAATGATCTATCATTTAACTTGGAACCCCGTTAGTTATCTTCTATAGGGCATCAGCCTATCATTTACCCACCTACCTTCAAGTCAACTCTTGATCGGATTGACAGGTGTACACCTATGTATAGATCATATCATTACAAAGGGTTCACATCCAGATAATAATGAGCAGTTTAGTTTTATATTACTTTCTTTTCCATTGTTATTACAAACTAAGTAAATTGCAAAAGCGAGTACCCATCAGCAGTGTTTCTATGCTCATTTTACAATACAAGAATGCATGTACTGAGTGTTTGCTCACATTTTCGAATTGTTTTCATGTTTTCTATCTTAGGTTATGAAGTATCACATGTTTCTCTATTTAGCAAGCCCTTTTGGAAGTCATCAGATGCTTACAGCGGATTCAGCATAGCATGAATGTTGGGTTTGAGCTCGAGGTTAAGTTGTATCTATATTCAATATACTTGTGTAGTGTGGAGTGCGAGTTAGCACATGGTATGATTAAGTCGATTGTATTAAAGTTGAACTAGAACTTTGGTCTTGAAGTATTTCAATTTAATAGATTTTGTGATCTGAACATGAGCTGCAAAATTAAATGGTTTCAATAAGCCTTGTCCTTATCAGGACGGTGGTAGCGCCCTTTTATCATTAAGTCTTCCGCTGCAATTTTCCATAAATCATGTCATTAACATTTTTGGGGCATTCCAATTTTCATGAATGATCAAGAGAAATGCACTACTATTGCTTAATTTGTATCCAAGCATATCGAAATCTCATTTAATTTCTTACAATTCTAAATTCACATATGGGGGTATCACCTAGTGAGATTTTCAGTCATAGAAAGCTGCCTCCAATCACTTGCAATAAATCGCCATTAACACATCTGATAATGCATACACCTTGGAATGTGGACGCTCCAAATAATTTGATTACACACAAAGAGTTATGCTTGTAGGGCTAACCCAAGCATTATTGCAATGCAAATGCGAGTCTTCGGTTACATCAATAAGACCCAACCAAACAATTAGAAAGGTTTCTAATGCAAAAGCACAAGCCTAACTCACTAATCGGAAGACTTTGACTTTCAAGGTTTTTAGGTTTTCAAAAGGAAATAGCTTAACTACTTCTAGCTTTCTCTCTACCAACCTTTGAGTACGTCTGCCCACTCCATTATGGGCCGTGAGGAGCAAATCGTACTTTAGGGGCAAAGATGAGCTTAGAGTTAAGACTTTTTCAATCATTTGAATTCAAATCATATGTTCTTTAAACTTTTGATTAAAATCACCAAGGTGCAGACACATAACCATATTGATTGAGCTAACACTTAGCTCATCTGCGAGAATGCAAGTCATGCAGCTTATACTCTTAGCAATTCATTCATTCACTCGATTAGTGAGCTCACTCAAGCCGCACCTACCTAGCTAAACGCACTAACATTCACATAACACTCACATTTGTACAACAAAGCAAGCATATATCACATTATTGTGGACGCGCTCCTAGGCAATTATATGAGATGAAAGACTAAGGTCATGGCCTATGGTTGTAGGATCTTGCTCTGATACCATCATGTAACACCCCCAGCCCCTATGACTAGGAGCATTATGTTTCTCACTTCCTACTTAACATCTGGGGCAAAACAGATAGGGTTTTCCCTAAAAACTGACCATTTTTCAGGCCAAAAGCCTTACAAAAAATTCCTACAATTGACGAAAATGTAAAGAACTCTAAATAAGCTCAACGGCTATAACTCAGAGTCCATATCTCAACGAGTCACTCTCTTTAGAAAGAAGGAAATAAAAGGATACAACTCAACAGATCACACATCCAGAGTACTGGGGTTTACATCCCACAATGTAACTAGGTTTTGCTCAAAAGACATCTGACTAATAAGATGGTTGGCTTGCATGCCATACAAAGTGACTCATAATCAATATGCATTACATGAATTAGAGCACTAAATTTACAGGCATTTATAACTCTATGAGACATTACATTACATCATTAATTTATAAGTCTAATTCTATATGACACATATGGCACCCTTTTTAAGCAGGAAAATATTCCAACTTAGCATGC